>JAWQUT010000011.1:370102-380113 GCA_033807755.1 Ellobium chinense | reverse complement strand
TATATATATATATATATAGATTACAACGAAAGTACGTTGTAGGGGCACGCCCTGTCGCAGATGTTGTTAACTCTATGATTGCTCATAGAAATTACGTAGGACAAACATGTTTTGCCGAGAGAGTGTAGGACACAGGTTGCAATCGAAACTGAAGGATTAGAAGAGAGAAAGAGTGAGTGAGTGAGTGAGAGAGTGAGTGAGTGAGTGAGTGAGTGAGTGAGTGAGTGAGTGAATGAGTGAGTGAGAGAGTGTGTGTGTGAGTGAGAACGGGAGTGAGAGAGAGCAAGAGAGAGGGAGGGAGAAGAGTAATATAAAAACAAGAGAGTGATGAATGAAAACATGACGGCAAAATGCCGAAGTTTAAATGAGTCTATTAATTTGAACCACTTGAATCAATCAAATCGCCCCAAAACACAAGGCAAAATAAAGAGTAGTTTAAACAGACACTTAGAGACAGACACAGACACATACACACACACACACACACACACACACACATACTTAAACACACACACACACACACACACACACAGATATATATATACACACACATATACACACATACACACATACACAACGGCGCTCACACACACAAGCAAACACACACAAACACATTTTACTGATAAGGATAATTTATTACAAAGAAGATACAAGTTGGAGAATTTATGCATTTGTTATCCTGTGATATCATGCGATTGTTACGAAATACCCAGTCGCTGGAAAACAGCAGCAGCTATCTAGGGTGACTTCCGCTTTCGCCATTTTTGGTCACTTTATAAAATACTTCCTCAAGGGCATGGCTGTCATAGGTTTTATATCAGATGCTACGTAACACGGGTAGGATATAGAGCCCTTAATAGTATTACTGGTCACGGCAGTGTGCCCCACAGTATTAATTTATGTTTAAGTTCAGATCTCTTTCGGACCATAGTGACAGGGGTCGGGTTGCGCAAATGGCATTTCCTGATGTTACGTTCACATGGCATGTTACGATTGAAGATTTGTGTATTTGTTAGCCTTTTCCTGGCCATTTCAGCACATACATACATCTATAAATGACGGAGAAATATACAGAAATCAAAACACTTCATTCACTTCATGCACTCAGCCCTCAACTGCTCTGATCCATTTTTGCTTGATTTCAGCCATTGCTCTGTGACAAGAATACCTCTTTCACACACGCACATAAATATTTACCCGATACACTCACTGACACAGAATCATCCACACCCACACACACATACACAAACACACGCACTCACACACACACACACACACACACACACACACACACACACACACACACACGTGCGCACAAGCACATACTCACACATTCACAAATAACAAGAATCAGATGTGAATTTCACAACTGACTCATACCGTTCAATAATTATGATTGTAAAACCGGGAAATGCCCACCTTTACCTTAACGGTTTGTAAGAGATTCGAGCATGAAAATTAAACCTCACCTGATAATGTGGTAAACATGGGAATTATAGTTTAATGTCGTCGGATTGGAGCGAAACCAGATTATTAAAAAAAAACTAATCAGGGTAAAGTACAGGTTTATTTCTTAAGATTCGAACGAGCTAATGTTGTATCTGAGAGGGCAATATATAAACGCTGGGTAAAGTTTTAGTCATGCGATATTTGCATTTGTATCTTTTTCTCAACTATCTTGTCCTGTTATTCTCTCTTACCTGCTGTGTTCTGCCTTCGTTTCGTCCCCCCTCCCACCCACCTGACTCCCCATTCTCATTCTCCGTATCTCTCTCCCCTTCTCTTCCCCCTCCCCTCTTTGCACCTGCCGCGCCCAACCAAAATTTTTAAAAAGCCTGAATGACGACGGTTTCTTTCTCATGCATAATTTGTTTTTCTTTGCACTGCACATTGGAAGATGGGCGACTGGCCTCATTTCGTTGACTCTTCCAGTCTCTGCACCTTTTTTTCCTTCACACTTTTTTGCCTCAGTCGTGTGCAGTCGGATAATAGATACGGTAGTTTACAAGGAACTTGTTTTTGTTTTTCTATAGATTTTGAGTCGATTTACAGGAATCCACATTACCATCTCTGATTTTCGCTCTTCAACACGTACTTTTGTTATGACCTGTGAATATGCAGGCTAGTTTCAGTCAGTGTCAGATTTAGTTCTCCTCTCATCTTCTCTATAATTTCAAAGGCGTCTAATCTAGATCTAATTGTGATTTTACTATTTATATGTTTGAGGGTCGAGTCAGTGCACTTCTAGAAATTTCTTACCCGATATGAACAGTCACTCCCTGCCCGTCCTCTCTGCGTCACTGTCCTCTCCCCACTTTTGCAGCCAGTCGATGTCCATGTCAATGAAATACGTGATATTCCTTTTTTTTTTCATCAATAAGGCCCACATTTAAATCTTAAACTCGCCGAATTAGCTTCCTTGTGGCTGTTTTATAATTTCTCTCTCTCTCTCTCTCTCTCTCGCTCGCTCTCTCTGTCTCTCTCACTCACTCTGTGTCTCTCTTACATTGTCCTTATGTCAGATGATATTCCATTCATTACTAATTGCAAGATAATGCCACCCACACTCTCCTCCTTCCATTCCATCAGCATCCAGATAAATTGTTGTGGTTATTAATGAGCGGAATGCCACTTTATATGTATTAGAATTTTAAACATTTTTACCTTTTTCCCCTCTGGCTAAAAATGTTGCGTGTTACCTTTCTAGCTTCATCATTGTTCTTCCTTCCCCTCCCACGCCACAGTGGTCTCTTTCATCTGCAATCAAATTCCATTCAGTAGAGATTGAACAATGCTATCTCTCAATTTCTCCTATCCGTTCATGGGGAGCCTGAGGCGTTATTTCTAGTCAGGAGCGCCAAATTGAGATGTAAAAAAAAACAACATGCAAAAGTAGAACTATTGTTGCAAAGCGATCGATATATTGATTGAATCAAAATTGGTTCTGTCCTCAGTAAAAGTACGATTTTTATTTAAGGACTTTCTTTCACAAGCTCTGATTACTCAGTTTTGTTTATTTTTAAATCTCTAATTGCCATGAAATCGTGTCCTCTGGTTTGCTGGGCAGGAGATACAGTCGGGTAGTGAGATTATAGGTAAAGATAAAATCAGCCTTTATTAATCCTGAAAGGAAAGTTGTTTTAAAATTTCATACAATCTTATATTATATTTCAATTGCGAGAATACTTACATACACAGCAGCGCATATAATACATAATATTATAGTACTGCTCACTATCACAAATCAAATCTATAACAAAGTTATTGTTAATTGTCGCAGAGCAGCGATCTGGTCTCCCCTATCTCAAAGCCAAGTCGAATCTGAGTCAAAGGGACAGTAGCAGTACAGAGCCTTTTCCGGCCCGAGAGTCGAACCCACAAGCCCAAGGCCTTATTGTAGTCTTCAGTTTATGAAAACTAATCACTAGCCGCACGACCACGCTACCTCGTTTCAGTATGACAGTTCAGATTTGAAGGACAACTGAGACAACTGTTGTCTTGAACATGATCATCTTCATCATCAGTAGACTTATTATGATAGTTAATCACAAAACATTCACACGTTTCATAAGCTTAAGTTCACATCGTGACAACACCTTCAGAGCGTGATCTTAGGACATGTTTTCACGGAATCCGACAGGCTGCTTCACGTCACTTCAAATCGTGACGTACAAGGCTATATACTCTCCCATATTTCCTCCCAAGGGTAACGTACAACGTCGTATCGATCATGCCACGCAGGATTTGGTGGAATCAACTTCGTTCGGCCAACAGTTCAATTCAATCAATATTCAGTTCAGCTCAATTCAAGTCAATTCAATTCAGTTCAAGTCAATTCAATTCAGTTCAGAGAGATGAAACAGATCAAAATAAAAGAAAACAAACAAAAAAAAAACACTCCACATAGAGACATGACGTGTGTGACGCATATGAACCACGCCCTTTAAATTCTAGATAAGTACTGGCCTAACAGTTTGTAAACTATTAAAACGTTGATAGAGCTTGCCTGGCTTGTAATCCCCAACGATTTGCAGGGTCATAGATTTAATAAGGGAACACAGCCGTCTGTCCACTCTAATGACCGTCACGATCTGGATGAATGTGATAGATTAAAACCACAGGAAGTTCCACGGACTTTGGCACCATTAAGGCTGCCAGCCGCGGGTTTCTCGTAACTGTCAACTCTGCGATGATGCCTCTTAATATCGAGTTAATCTCCTGGTTTTTCACTATCTACACCGTCAGGCTGTTTGCTATAAATGCTGTAGTGAGAACAGTAGCTAGGTGAGAGGTGATGGAACTGTTGGTCTGAGAAGGGGAGGGGTGCATTCACCTTTTAAATTTCTGTTCTTATTCAGCTTCCAATGCTATTTATAACTCCTTCATCCTCCCTAATACTCCCCACGTCCCTCACCCCCCTCCCCTCACCCCCACCCTTCCAAACCGCGGTCATGCAAATGCATAAAGTTTTGAATGGTTCTGTGTATTATTATTCATTAGCCTAACCCGGCATTTCAGTCTGCGAAAAAAATGTCGTTCATTTATTTCAAGTCACATAATGTTGATGGAGTCGCAGGAATCGCGAAATGATGGCAATTTCAGGCTGAACACAGGAAAAGGTCGGAGAAGTTGAAGAGAACAGACAGACAGACAGACAGACAGACAGACAGACAGACAGACAGACAGACAGACAACAGGTGGCCAGGAAGTCAGGTTGGCAGGCGTGCAGGCAGGCAGACGGGCAAGCAGGCGGCAGGCAGACCGACAGACCGACTGACAAACCTATACGCAGGAGCAAGCAGGAAAATGAAAGAATCTGAAGTATAGTCTGCATTGCTTACAGTGTGAACAAATGCATGACGATCAACGATTATATTCGGTCCTGCAGATATTCACTTAGTTCAGGACCCCCCGGTCAGATACTAAAACGAACCCCCAGTCGTGTATATATATGTATCTATTTATGTCTGCCTGCGTCATCCAGACAATGGTCAGTGAAGTGTGAGTAATGTGTATACCATCTCGACTACTGCAACTTCCAATCGATTTTTGTCATGTACGAGTAGGGCCAGGTCTGCAATGCTTATCGTTTACCTCTAATTAAGTAGGGCGCTGCTCACGCTAAGCTGTCAGTATCACTTACACTGCGACCATACCTGTGCACAGTCCTGAGTATTGACCTGAATGCTTCTACTAAGGAATTTGTTTACAGAGGACTATAGATCGGTACGCAAACATTGGTATCCTGAAAGGACTCCTGTAATTTCACTCGCATTGCTGAATACGGTTTGTTCGGCTGAAGAACCGATTCCCCTTCATATCAAAACGTTCTTTCAGTAACGCTGCATTACTTAATGAAAGGTGTGAATAGTCAGCTTTAAAGAGATGCATAATGGGTTCTTATTGAAGAGATTTGAGTAGTAAAATGGAGGGAAAAGGGGTGGGGTGGAAGCAGTTTGGGATCTTGATGGTCTCGTGGGGAGGCGTACATGACATTTAATATTCAATTATTATACTCTTGTGGCATTGTTTGACTGGGCACCGNGGGGGGGGGGAGGGGCTGGTGTAAAAAGAGGGAAGGTTTAGGACATAGGTAAGGTACTGGAAGCTGATAAAACTGATGTCTCAGATATTTCTTGGGCTTTACTTGAAAGGTTACTTACGAACTAGGTATCCAAAACCTGGGTATAATGTCTCAGGGTCCATAAAAAAAAAAAATGATGCTTATCACCATCAACGACAACAAAAACACCAACAACAAAAGTAACAGCAACTGGCGCAATATTATTGGAGAGTGGATGACGACCCCCTCCTCCTCCTCCTTTGGTTATGCTGTCTTAAAGATCTTAGAAATTCGCATTGACGAATGGATATCACATCAAACTGAGTATAAAATACTGTATTTAACACGAAGGCAGAAATATGTACTCGAAGCTTGAAAGCTTACCCTGCAAGCTACTAAATTAAATGTTGTTCACATGCTTTTGTTTCCTGAAACTGAAATGTTAAATTCAGAATGGTAAAAAAAACAACGCAAGTGGAGATAAAGACAGAGAGAGAGAGAATGATAGAGAGAGAGAGAGAGAAAGAAAGAGAGACAGAGAGAGAGAGAAAAGGCGAAAGAATGAGAGAGAGAGAGGGGGGGAGAGAGAGAGGGGAGGGTAGGAGGGAAAGGGAGAGAAAAGAGGGGAGAGAGTAAAGGGAAGGACAAATGAAAATACAATTGTGGTGTTATCAGCCACGTGAGTTTTTTTAACTGTCATACATTCTGTGAATGTAAAATGTGGGTATCGAGCCATGAGCTAGAAATATGTCAATACATCGCTTTGTAGTTCCGCTGTCCTTTAACCTGTGTAAGAGTGTTGCTATGGAAACGTTAAATTCTGTTTACTTGGAAAAAGTCTTTCATGTGTGTTATATTTTATCATTGTTTTAGATGGCGGTGAGAGCGCAGGATGGCAACACAAGCAAGGGATGGTCACGGAAGTCATAGATGTCGAACAGAAAGCAAAAGCTGTGTATGTGTGGAGAAACATTGCTGAGACCCTGTACAGAGGTAAAACTTTGAGTTTTTAATTAAATGAAATGGCAGATCTTTTTATAATTGAAACCCACAAGAGATTTCATTTGAGGAGTGGCGGCTGAAACGATAGAGCCATTACGCAAAATGTCACATTCTGAATCATACCAAAGGCCTGAACTAGGTTCATATGCGGAAATATGGATAACACTGGGGAATATATACTGCAAACGCGAAATTTAGAGTGTAATGTTGAAGATATTGTGAGGCTGAGGTGGGCTAAAAGCTTTCATAGACATTAGAAATAGTGGTCAAAATCAGTAAGGGATTTCATATCATTTTGCGAATTCCATTTGTGGGTAGGTTTAAAGACCATCATTGGTTGGGGTTAATCCTGAGAGGTCAAAATGGTAAAGCTGGGAAATGGCAAGGGATTATTAATTTAAGTGATTACATCTGATATTATATGGGTAAAAACGTCAATAGAAAGGAAACATTGATCAGTATTATACTCTTTCATAATTTCCAGAGGCTCTCAAAGACAGTGGTGTGAGCTGTTGTGCATCACGAGTACATGATTCTTTCATCTCTTCAGTATTACCTGAGATATAATCAAAGGTGAGTTTCAGGTATGGGCCATTCCAGCAAAATGCCGTGTCAGTTATACATATTTCTGAAAAGCTTTGATTCTGCAGCAGTCAGTTTTTCTTTTGGATAACTGGAGTTAATTTATTCTTCAAATATAAACCGAAACTGATTGCTATAAAGTCAAAGCATTTCAGAAATTAGCGTACCTGACACAGCATTCTGCTAGAAGCTGAGGAGCGACTGGATCAATCAAAACCACAACAACAGAAGTGCTGCAATGAAAGAAGACACTGTGTATAGTATGTCATTCCTCTCCATCAATGAACATTAGTTATGGAAGTAAGGGTATGAGAGTGGTGATGCGTTCCAACTGATTATTAGAAAATCCAAAACACGAGCTGCCCCTGGGCATCACGAACGATTCCACTCTCACATGAGAGCTTGTGCATTAGCGATGGTATCTTACCATCATTGAGAATTACGTTAATGCACTGGTGCTGAACGCACTTTTAGTAGCGTTTAACATGTAGTGTTAATGTATTTCTTACAATGGTAAGAGATTCCCTCGTTAATGCGCAAGTTCTCAAAGGCCACCATAGTTTGCTACCGTGAAATTTTGTTAACATAACCACTGTTTAACACAATCTACTACTTAGCACCTTTCCATTTAACAGGCCCAGCTACTTTCTTTTAGTATTGTAAAGAGCAGTATTGAAATTAGAAACATCCGATAACATATCCACAAAAGTTTGGACATAAGGGTTTTTGTGCCATAGCGTTCCACTGTGTCTTGAAAGAAGCGTTTCGCGGAGAAATTCAGATTCCTTAAAGAAAACAAAAAAGTCAAACATTTGCAAAACATTTTTAAGCTGGTTCATAATGGTGAAGGAGGAGGAAGAAGAAAGCCACCACTATAAATACAAGTATGCCTTTCCTACATCGTTGAAACAGAGAGACATTGGTCAGAGGCAGATCCAGAAAAAAGAATCAAAGGAGGGTTCCTTCACATTACTGACCGTTCTCGGAGTGTTGGATAAACAATAATAATTATGCAGCTCCAGAATTCATAATGTAAAAAAAAAAATGGCACTATCCCCTTATCTTTGTATAATAGTTTATATGGAAAGGATATAATATAGATAGAGAGAAACCGAGATAACAACTACTTAAAACTATGCACCGAAAAACTGAGAATAAAATTGATCCGTAACAATTAGTGCGCTAATTATAGAAATAATTCGGAGGGGTAGAGATTCACGAGCACCCCATGAACTCCCCTTGGATCCGCCAATGTTGATTGCCTGTGAAATCTCTCTAAGGACCAGATCAACCTTTGAGGACCTCAAGTGGTACCAGCAAAAACAGTGGGTGTGATAAGCCTTCATTAAACATTGCTTGGCAGGCTGTGCAAACTTAATGGCAGATGGTTAGACATTAGGCGCACTCCGTAATACATTATGGTCTCATTGGAGATAGTGATGACTTGTACGGCCGGGCTAGATATAGAGTGGGGTGGATGGCGACTCAGTACGGAGTAGTACTTACATGTATCTTGATCCTCCCCATCCCTCTCTATACCCCATAAGGTTATACACGCCTAAATCTCTTTACTATACAGTTATGTACTGTCGACTGCCGTCACTCCAGCCTTAATTTTTGTTGTCTGTTCCCACTCACCAGTAATGGAGATTAGCATCTGATCTAAAATAAAAAAATATTATTACGTTTAATAGCTAATAACAAGTAAAGTATTTTACTGTGTCTTCGTTTGACCCACACCCATGAAAAGCCAGTTGAGGCCTCAGGCTATTTCAAGAGACCAGGGTGTTCGTTAGCTCATTGGCAGCAATATCTTTTCAAACCTCCAACCCGAAATAGTGCTGCTTTAATTTAACCTAAACTGGCCGGGGAAGTGACAAGTGCATTAAAGGTCACTGGGCCCCTGAGAAGGAGAAATAAATGATATGATAAATAGATCACCCGTCCTAGTAAGTTCACAACTCGTATGATTTCAAAATTAATATGCATGTGTAACCATAAGAATGACTGTGATCTCTTCCGATTTTATAAGAGGCTGTATGTGTAGCATCGACTGTAAGACTTTTAGTGTTCATTGCCGATGGGCATTGCAGGTTTAGATTTTTCACCCATCAGGCATCATTAATTTGTGCGGGNAGAGAAGGAGAAATAAATGATATGATAAATAGATCACCCGTCCTTGTAAGTCCACAACTCGTATGATTTCAAAATTAATATGCATGTGTAACCATAAGAATGACTGTGATCTCTCCCGATTTTATAAGAGGCTGTATGTGTAGCATCGACTGTGAGACTTTTAGTGTTCATTGCCGATGGGCATTGCAGGTTTAAATTTTTCACCCATCAGGCATCATTAATTTATGCTGGCTGCTGCAGGAGTGGTTATAGTTTACTATGTTGTGTAGAATCCCTTTTTTATTTTTGTGGGTGTGGGGTGGGGTAGGTGGAGTGGGGAGGTTAAGGAAATGAAGAAAGAGAGAAAGAGAGAGAGAGAGAGAGAGAGAGAGAGAGAGAGAGAGAGGGAGAGAGAGAGAGAAAGAGAGGGCTGCTATAGTCTATATTAATTTTTTAAAAAAATAACAAAACAAGACAATGAAATAAATCTGGAAACAGTATGAGTACACGGTTCTGTACAACGATAACAGAGATTCAGACGTCGAGGCAGATAGTGAGCAAGAGCCACCATTGTTATGCTGAAGTACTGACGTCATCACTTTATTGCGCTGCTGTCATTAGCATCGTCACCATTTTAGCAGCAACTGCTGCATCAAGAACAACAAACAATCGCTAATTAATTTTTAATGCCTGCACTATCAGCAGTTCGATAAAAATGACTAGTGGGAGTGTGTGTGTGTGGGGGGGGG
>JAWQUT010000011.1:343138-370077 GCA_033807755.1 Ellobium chinense | reverse complement strand
CGCCTGCTATTAGAAAAAAAATAGGACGGGGGGAGAGGAAAATCAGACAATCATCCTGATTAGTCCTGATTTCTTTTCTCCGGGAACAAAACTGCTGTTGCTGTTCACACTGTTGTATTTTTGTGGGTTTGGATGAATGTTTTGTTTGCATATATGTGCGTCGGATGGGGAATGTGCGCAGGGATGGAATGATCCATGGCCCAGTGGAGGCACGCCACTGATAACCAATGACTGTGTTGGTTGCAAGGAGTTTTTCTTTATTTGTGTAGGGTATGCATACAATATGTAAGGGGATCATTGGTTCTTACTTTACTGCGCCCTCTAGTGACGGAACGGAAAAGACCGGTCGTAGACCACCCTCAGTTATTATGCACGCTCGGTCATCCGGGGCATGGCAGTCACAACTCCAACAATCATTACTTCTGCTTTCTACTGTTCCAGTGTCAGAGGAATATGATTGGCTGATAAAAATGGTCTGTTCCATTGGTTTTTATACGCCCATTCGTATTTTACATTCGGAAGCATAATGATACAATCACACTACTTTTCACATTTAAAATTTTGCTTAAACAGGAAGTGAACTTTGTTGGAGTTGAGTAAGTAAGAAGAAGGGTCTGTTTCACCCGTTTAGTTCTTGAATGCAGCTCCATCGTCATAGCCTGTTGACATAGAACATGCACCATTTTTCCACTCTCTCTCAAATAACCGTCAAATGATACCGATGCTGATTTGTCCCTCCCCCCTCCTTCCCCGCCTCNCCCTCCTCCCCACACACATAAGTGGCACCAAGTAACCATGTTACAGTTACTGGGGCTAGAAAACATCCAGACTGTGAATAGGCATACTTAATCATGTCTTCCTCTCTGAAAGTCCTCCGGATAATAGCAAGTCCAAAGAAGCACACGAACAAGTCACCAACTCCGCTTTATTCCCCCTTATCCCTCCATAAGGTGCGTGATCTAAGTTGCCATTCAACGGAGCTGCAAGTAGCTTTAACATAGGGAAGAAAAAAGGTACTCCTACCTTCTTTTAAAAAAAAATGTCATTTAGCGGAAGTTGCGTGTAAGCCTTAATCGACTGTAATAAAAAGGTGCTGCATGGCTTTAGCCTGGTCTTGAGCTGTTGCATTATATTTGGGCCAGGAAGTCTCTTTGTCGACGGAGTATCCTTACCCCCTCAAACCAACTTTTCTTTTTTAGGTTGCGGAAGCTGCAAGGGTGGTGGTGGTGGGCCTTTACTATTTAGTGAGGCAGCACAACTTAAGACAGGAAGCACTGAATATTTTAGTTCGACTCCACAACTCTAGGCTAGATGGGGTGTGTGTGGGAGGAACGGGGGAGGGGGACTAGGGAGGAGAGCACGAAAAAAAAAACCAACGTGTATCTGAAATGTAAAGCACTCCCTTTCCACCAACTGTCCAGGTGCGAGTGTTTTCGGAGGTTAGAAGTGGGGTAAATATTTATCCTTTTCTAAGGCACTCTCTAAGGCATGATTTGTAGGTCCCAAAGTATAATGAATGAAGTCCGCGGGGGATTTAAATTTAAGCTGTAGAACCGTATGAGAGGCTACTGACTAATGATCCGAAAAACCTGAAGTATAACATTTAAGTTCATGATGCACAACGGAGCTGAAGCGCATGCATACAACATTACTGGCCAGTGGTGTTAATGTAACTTCCCACTTATCCTAATGCTCTGATGAAGAATAGATCACTTCTGGTCCTGGGTACCTCCTTATTGCCAGAATAACTCTGATATTTACGGTGCTATTAACCGCGTCACCTGCATGGAGCACGAAAATAACACGCGATAACACGGAATGGGAACACACTTCCTGACCAACTCTATATAAAACCTGAGAATATCAGTTGAAGACAGGGACAAGGGTTTTATTTTTTTCAAGGTCCGCTGCGCGTTTTGAACTTTAGCACAATAGCGTGTTTCACTGTACAATGATACGGGCTAGCAAACTAACGAGATGTTTTACTTCCCTCCCAGAAAGAATAATTCTATCTTCATCTCCACCTGTGCGCAGCTTTGGTTAAATTTGTGCTTCGGGATTTTGTGACAGTTAATGAAGATCCATTTTATTTCCTGCCATGTCGACCTGTAAGGTAAGCCGTACAATCTTATCTTCTGTTATAAGACTAGTGGCAAAGTGCCCAGCCTTGTTTAGTAGCGTAAACATAATGTAATGATCATCAAGGAATAATATACATGCGAGAGAAGTGTCGTGACACTGCAACCTGTTAGAGAGGATTTGTAAATTACTATTGCCTGATATATGATAGTCTTGAATCCCACAGCGTCATACTTAACAGAGTGTTTGAAGGAGCACCCCTTCCCGACTACCCGAGACACCAAGCACAGAAGTGGCGCTTTTGTTGTCCTGGGACATGAATGATGTGTTAAAAGTTGGAGGAGGAGGGGAGCAGAAGGGGGCCGGGGGGGGGAGTACATGACTTAATATTGCTCTAACAACGCTGCCTGGACTCTGGGCAAGATAGTTCCAATCTAGTGCTGCCAGTCCGAACGAGGCTTTAGACGCCTCTTGGTGATATCTAATTATTGGTATGAAATAAAGGTTACAGAAGCCTAATCCGTTTTGCCTCTTTGAGCCAATTAATTGTTTTCCCTATAGTCACTTACAAGAAATTCCGCAGTCTGTAAGTCTTCTGTCATAGTTTGCAGCATTCAATGAACTTATTAAAAATGATGCTTAAAACATAGGTCTTTCATTTCGTTTTCGTGCTACGAACCGATACATCGAAAGGTGTAAATAAGCTAACTAGTTTCCTTAACGACAAGAGCACCGCACAGAAGGCCACAACAAAACCGAAATAAATTTTAATGACCCAATGTACAAAATCAGGAGAGAATGCAAACGAATTCGCAGGCAGGTTCTCAAATTTAGGGCCCATTTTGCATGATCTGTCCAAGGGACAGACACTGATTTTTTGCTGTCTGCCTATGACATATAATCAAACCCTATTTCCCCCAAATTTTTCCAACCTACAAGTTGAATATGTGTACCTTCAGTAGGTAAACATATTTTCGTGACTGAAATAGAATTTTTCACCATTTAAGTAATCTAATCTGCTTCACAAAAGCTAAAATATATTTACAGATACTGAACATTCACACATAAAATCAACAGCTTTGTGTAGAGAAATAATTTAACTCTCGATTTAAGCAACAAAAAGAAGTCTGATATCGAATTGCCCAAAAGACCTTCAGGTTACACACGCCCTAGTCGTTTAGCTATATTTTATTTATGAACTGTCCATTACCGTCACTCCGGCCCTAATTTTCGTTGGCTATTCCCACTCACCAGTAATGGAGATAAGCACCTCACACCTGATCTAAAAAAATACATTACTTTAAATAGCCCATGAAAAGTAAAGTTTTTTTTTGCTGTGTCGCCTCGTTTGACCCTTCCATATGAAAAGCTACTTGAGGCTCCCGGCTATTTCAAGAGAACAGGGGGTTAACTCATTGGCAGCCCCTATTTTTTCAAACCTCTGACCGGAACAAGTGCTGCTTTAATTTGACAAAGTTTAATGCAGTAGAACAGGCCACAGCTAAGGTCACTAGGTCCCTGGGCCCTTGAGAGGGAGAAAAAACATAATGTCTTAAATAGATCACCCTTCCTTGTAAAGTCTAACCGTAGTGACCTCAAAATTAATGCTCGTGTGTAACCTTCAGAGACTCATATCTTATTTCCTAGTCTATCAACAGAAGACTCATTTTGGCTGGTACTAAAAAAAACCTTAATACTATACAAGAACAAAGACATGCTTTCCTGCTCTAGATAATGCCTGAAACTTTTTTTTTTGTTTCTTTTCTTCCAGGTTCAATGACTGCGCTTAGGATGGGTTCCACATCTTACTGCATAAGGCTGTCTAGCCTGTCCCTATGCCACACGTGCTTTCTTCAGCTGACCATCATCTTATCTCTGCTGATTCTACACGGTAGGCTCTTAGGCCAGACATTAAACTGGGCTCGCTTTTTAGGCATTCGATGTGGGGGAAATGGTTAGATGTAGGTATTGTAGAACTAATCTAATTCTTTAACTCAAAGCTGCTACATTAAAAAAAAAAGTCAGCTTTCGCTTGGTCTTTGCTGTTATCACTAGATGTTGATTTCATGTGGCACCGATGTAAAACTTTCTTTATAGCCAACATTCCTTTCGTGTTGAAATGATGATGTATCAGACCATTCACTGTTTTTCTCAACTTCAGCTATTCATCATCTCTTACACTCTTACACTTGTCTACAACTGTGCAGGGATGGATTAACATGGCGCGGGGTCCTCAATGACATAATATCGGTAACACAAGGACCATAGCTCCTTGAGAGATGCAGTGGCTCTTGGGTCCTTTGAGAAGCCATAAGCTCTGGAACAACTGTCCCACCTGCCCTATGGTTAATTCGTCCCTGTTCAGACTTCTGTCACTGTTTTATCAACTGTAACTGTGAAAAATGCTTTGTCTCCAGTCCACCGTCGGCATATGCACCTTATCTTCAGTCTTTCTTTTTGTCTCATTTTTTTTTCCATTTATTCACCCTCTCTTGACTTCACTTACTTTACAAGTGGTCTAGACCAAATTTCTGATAGGCTACATACATGATGACTTCTGTTTTGCATCACTCCATTAGCTGGCATCTCCAATTGTAACATACTGGTGTTACAGCAAAGCTTCGATGGGATATCAATAAAAACGAGAACCCTTTTTTTTTCTTTTTAAATCTAACTGTCAAGTGTTGACCGAAATGAACCAAACCTATTTTCATTGTGAAATCCTTTATTAGTTTCTTTCTTATACCAAACCCTTTACAAACCTTTTACTTTTTCGTTTGATTTCGTTACTCTGGCATTTGCCCTTCTGACTATAACCTTGCTATAAAGGTCACTCTTGTTTTATTGTGATTCCTACTAAATCGTAACATCATGACCGCATTCGTGCATGTTCTGTTATCATTAATTACTCCAATGCTTGTGACTTGTGTATAGTTTGTAAACTGGGTTGGCAGCCTGAAATGGTTTGAATGATATCAGTACGTAACAAACAAAGCTGTAAAGCAGAAGAAGGCTGCTGATCATCGGTGTAAAATGGGCAGAGCTGGAACAGTATTTAAAAACATACTCATTTGGAGAACCCTAGAGTTGTCATATACGAGTATATAAACTCACACACATTGTGTTTGTGAGGACTCACGCGTCCACATACACCCAGCAACAGACAAGAGCCAGAACATTCATGGACCCTGCCATTACTGACCATGAAACTTCAGCCTTGGCTCACACTCAATGAATGTTGTCATTCCTGTTCTTCTGTGTACATGTTCTCCTTACTTTCTTGTTTATATCTAGACACAGTATTAGCCCAAGGTAAGACCAAGACTGTACATAATATGACGCTAGTATTACGCATTGGCTTTTTACTTCTTTGCTTGCAGTTGGAGTCGTTTTCATTACATCTGGTCTGATGTTTTAGAATTTGTACTTTTGTGTGAAATTTATGCATGTTGCATGATTTTGTTAATTTTAGTTGAAATGTTTAGATAAGCTAATGTATGGAAATGAAATCGCACAAGCAGTCTGTTTAAGATTTACCTTCTCTGGCATGTCCTCAGATCCTGAATATTTCACCATTGTACTGTGCATGATTAAGAGATTACTAGAGAAACATAAGCCTAATATATAATATCTGCTGTTATTGTAAGTTTGCTTATGACGGGTTTAGTTTAGACACTGTATCACAGTACCGTGCTTTCCCAAGCTATTGAAGAATAAGCACAGTGTTAAAGTAAATATGACATGTTGTCCAGAAACCAGATCGCCACTCATTTCATCAGCATTCTCAGGCAGCCAACTCCGCTTTCACAGTAATTCACTTCATAGCTTTGAAAAGTACTAAATCATTTCTAAACACATATGTAGGCCTCTCTCTATATATATGATTCAAGAAGTATGCTGGCAGTTTCCATTATTGTTCATTCTTTAAATTGGTTGGAAATAAATCTTTCTTCAGTAGCTTTGCTAGACTTTGCTTAGGCTTCACTTTTACAGATTTTGCCTCTGAAGTAGATGAGAGAAAGCAAGAGCAAAACTGACTATATTACATTTGCGTGAGGTAATGTCATCTTCTTGGGCTCCTTACCCTCTCACAGTGACACTGGGTGTAGAAATAAACACTTGCAACAGTTGGTACCTTGCACGGAATGAATCGTGTCCTAGTAAAGAGCAGATATGTGACCATCAAATTTGTAGTCACGGAAATCCGCTAACACCGTTGTTTGCATGGTTTTGCACATGAAACCATAACTGTTAAAAACGCTGTTAAGCTGATAGGGTTTTATTTCAGATATTCTTTGGTAGCTATAAACATATTTCAGAAACTCCATATTATGAATGAGATTTTTTTTTCTTATATCTGTCAAACAAATATTACCGGTATATATCTATAGTCTTCCTAGCAAGAGAGTCAGCCGATTCATGTTTAAGTTTATTATAGAATGGGATAACTGATTAATCAGGGTCATTAGGCCATAAATCCGATATATCTCATTTGCTTGTCATTATAGCATGAGAATTTACTCACACTCTTTATATTTACATATTATTATTGGTTTGTTTTCTTATATTACGGCATCCGGCTATTGTCAGTGTCTTTGGTGCATGCATAAATACTCCATTTTTGTGCATTGATGTCCACAGTGGTTTCAGTTGGATTTTTTGTCTCAAACTCACTGATTCTTCACATATTAATTATCTGTGCTCCATAGAATATCAAGTTCAACTCCTAATAACTTGGACTGAAAAGAAGATGCTATCAGTCAGAATGAATTTCCTGAATGTTGCAGACCCTTTGTGGACATTAACTGTAATATCAATTTATTGTATAAGATACTGGTTGTGGAGCAGTGAGGAGCTCTCTGTATATATAACATGAGCTTAAATCTTCATATCTTCAAAACATTTACGTTCTACTGTATATCCTTGTCACTATAATAAAAGAGAAGCTACCTCTCTTCTGTACCTACATTTAGATTATGTGACTTCTTTTTTTTTTCATTGGATACAACACCTATATTAGTCAAGGCAAGTAGTCACCTTTGACTTTAGATATCAAATTTATTTCTTGGTCTTTTTTAACAACCAGCTTTTCTCTGAAATAGTATGAAGTAACTTTAGATACTGAACAGTACAGTGTGAGTTAAACCAATTTCTAGCTTTAGACAATTGCTACAACAATCATGTTAAGTTTGATTATTTTGATTTACATTTACGTTTGCAAATTTGTTGCCTATGTTCATATAGATTTTGTGCTTTTGCCCTTGTTAAAATCAGCGCAGTACAGCTTCAGGTTGGCTGCATTTGTTTGTCAGGGAGGGAGACCTAGACTTTTCATTCCAGCATCTATGTTAGTGCTTCAGTCTACACTGACACATTATACATCTGCTTGCAATTTATGAAGTCACTACCATAGCACATGCCTTTGACGCCAGATGATTGCAGCAAACTTTAAAAATTGTCACTGTTATAAGAAGTAGACCTAAAGTCTTTTTAAACTATGTGTTTGCTTATATAAACTATGAGCTTCCCCTACTGGAGTCTCTGTAAATCGTCATCCCAGTGAAACACAAGTGACGAAGTTTGCTGGCTTAATAAACATCACTTTTTCTAGTACGTTTTTACCAACCATAGGCTCACAATCAAATCTGAAAATGCATTATCTAGTTTTCAATGTGGAGTAGAGCTCCCATAATTATTCTCAACGGAAGTGCGCCCTGCTCACTCCTCCTATTAGAAGTGAAGAACTCTTGTTGGCTCAAAATTTTGTTACAACAGTCCCCCAGCTGGGCGAAATGTGTTTTAAGTCTAATCTGCCGTTGTGAAGCTTTTCATTAATTGTGTGATAACCAACACGTTATTCCATACAAATACATTTGTAGATTACTTATATTTCCTTGTGCTTTTTCTCTCCAGTTGTGGGGAATATCCCTCCACAGCCAGGTTCATTTGAGACAACTTTAGTTTGGCCAGAGGATACTCCTATTGGTAAGTAGTTAAATAAATAAATAAACAAACAAAGTGAGACATTAGAGAGATTATGTTTACCTCATTGTATTTTTAAATAGTTTCAGCAATTTCAGTACACATGGCTCATGTTGTTTTTTTTTATCTCTGTTCATGTTGATATCTTGTGGCGTGTAGTGTTGTTGAAGCCAGTAGTGAATAATTTATTGTGCTGACAGATTAACCTTGTTTGTAACATTCAGTGCATACAATATTCATTGAAGACTAGTGGAGTCATATTCCTTTATCTTTACTATGTAAATGTAGCCAGAATAACACAGATTATGTTTCAGTAGGCCTATTGTAAATACATGTATAATTAGTATGATAGATGGGAGAAATTCATAAGTGATTTCTGACACAGATCCTAATTGTTGCATTGGCAGTTAGAATGGGCTAATTTCATTTTTAAATAAAAAAAATAGTTTTCAGAAAAAAAAAAAGAAAATAATTTCTGAGATTATTTAGAAATCTGTTTCATGTCAATTTACCCTCAACTGAATTATAAAAACGATTCTCCTAAAGATAGGGTAATGCATTTACAGTAGGTGATGTTTTCAAGGTTTGTGAAGTTTAAGGCTTTGTGCATTTATCAAAATTGTGATCCACATAATAATGATCTATATTATCCACATTTTGCTCCTAAAAATAAGGACTTGGGTCACTCTTTTAATCGATGTCATAGAAAATAGTATAATTTGTAAAGTGAATCAAATTATTAGATACACATACATTTTTAAGTTTCATAGCTCAGGAGTAAAGCCATTATATCTCCCTAAGATTTGAATGCGCTGAATATCTCAGTCATAATACTTCTAGGTAACTGCAATGGAGTGTTCGTTCTACTTCCTGAGGTGACAAATTAAGTCCAAAGATTTTAAAGTTTGTACTAACTTCCTTCCCTTAACTACAGGCACAGTCATAGGAAACATCACAGCCTTTGATGCAGATGGACAGGACCTGCGCTTTGACACAGACCCACAAACTGGTACCGCTGAGCTTGTCAAACTGAGTCCACCTCGAGATGTGCCTGGGAAGCCAAACACCAAAGTAGTGGACATCATTCTTAATGCAGTTCTTGACAGGGACTATGTAAGTTGTATAATCTGCATAAGATGCACATAAATATATTGGAAGCAGAAACTTACAAGGCAACAAGAACTGTCTTTCCCGTCAAATGTTACTTCTTTGTACTTGCTCATCCAATGTATCTAGGTTATGGGCATTGTCCCCAGATTTATCACAGAGAAGTAGAACATTAGAACTGTACAAACAAGTAAAGATAAGACAAAATATAATATGTAAAGATAAGATAAGGTAAGATACAGTAGGTAAAGATAAGAGTAAAGGTCTTTAGGATATTTCAAATGTTATTAAAATGCTATGACATTTTCACTATAATAAAGGACAATAGAAATACTGTACATTTTTTATGTCCAGTGACTGCTGACATATTTTGTTACACCTTTCTCCTTTCTCCAGGATCCCAATACCAGAAGACTTTATTTTACAGTGACAGATGGTGCCAGTTCAGTAAGTTGTAAATTATCATCTGGTGTGAGCACCTGGGAAGTTAGAGAACTATGTGAAGTCTCAAATGATTTACAACCTTTGTTCTCCTGAAAAATGTCCCAAAATCAGCTTCTTATGTTGGGGATGCAGAGTGGAACTTTGCACAAAAATACTTTTTTATATGTGTGTTTTCTATAGTATTGTGTTGAATGAGTTGTTTCGTTCATGGATTTTTGTCCTTTCCATTTGCTGCATGTTCTGAAACCAAGAACATACAAAAGTCCAGTTCTGTGGTCATATCCATATTATATGTATTATTAATATCATCATTTCTCTGATGTCAGGGACATGTGACAAGCATTGGAAATCACCTTTTTTTTTGTCCCATATATTATATGTGCTATTTGAGTAATGAATTATATATTCAACTTCATTTCAGATTCCTATATGGATTACATTAAATATTATGGATGTCAATGATGTGGCACCGCGGTTTGTTAACCTTCCTTATCAAGTAACTATTAGAGAGGTGAGCTATAGATTAAGTCAAAGTTCCTTTGTTTACAAAAAGTTTGTGCATCTGGCACAAAACCATGAAGAAATAAGGAAATATATTGAAAGATTTGTTTTAAAATGTGTTATATAAGCTGGTATGTGTATATCTTTGATATTCAGATGTGCAGATGGATAGGTCCACAGCATTGATCAACTATTCCTGAGAACAAGAATTTGTTGGATTTGTCTTTACATCATCCTTTTAAACTCAGTTTGCTGTAAGGTCAGGTTTGTAAATGAGGGATAAGGTCTTTCCATTTCTTTAGAGAATTATGACTTTTTGGATTGCTTGCATCTCCTGCAAGTTCATTTTTGTGTGTTGGTACCACACAACATCAAATATTATAGGAACTGCAGATTTTTACATTTATCACTAGACTCTATATCTGAGGAACAGCTGTGGTTGTTATTATCATTATTGTACATGATATTGCATATGATGGATTTAAACTAAATAAGTAGCCATTGCCATTACACAAAAGTTTAAGGGGTGGGGATTACAATGGTAGTTGCTCCGAGCAAATAACAGAATTGCTTTCCCTTATTCCAGGATACTGTCCCAGGCAATGTGATATTTACTGGAGTGTCTGCTGTAGATAGGGACAATGGGAGGGGCGCATTGTACACCATGGAGGTAACTCTCTCTTCTCTCTGTGTCTCTTTCTGTCTCTCTCTGTCTCTCCCTGGATGACATGGTCTGATTTTCTGATAAACTGTTATTGTGGTTATTGGTTCTTGATTACATTTTACAATCTTATCAGAACCGGCAAATAATCTTTACTATTCTTTACACTTCTTTATCAGTCAATTGTTCAGGTCCTCATCTCTGAATTCAGAGAGGATTTAGTTTAGAAATGGCAAAGCCTAGCAATATAACTAACATGCATTAATTTATGTTAAGACGATTTGTCCAGTCGACATGTGAGAAACTCCTCAGATATTAAATTATTGATATCAGTTTTAGACTTGATTGATATTTTAACACTTTGTAACAAACTTTTGATATTTTTCATTTCAGTCAAATGCTCAGGTAAGTAAAACCCCCTTCTGTTGTTTGAGAATTATTTTTACAGTATATAGTTGAATTTTGTCTGACCATACTCATGGAGGTTAAACACCCTTTACATATTGATTTTCTTTCTGGCAGATAGAGGCAGTGTTTGTCATTAAAATAGGGCAGGGTCCATGATATGGATCCGTGCATTGTCCTGTTTAAATGAGCCACACTGAAAACATTCAGTGAATAAGTTGCCTTTTGTTTTAAAGCATGCTATTATGATCTTATATTTGACCAGAAGAAGAAACGTTTTTCACTTCTAAAGCTTTGTTTTTTCTCCAAATATCATACCTTTGTAAATATAAACATTATTTGTGTGAGCATACATGCAATATGGTTCTTTCTGCAGGCTGCTGATGAAGAGTACTTAACTACATTTGAGATTAATCCTTACAATGGTAACATTACCTTGGTAAGACCACTTGACTATGAGAAACACAGCTACTACCAGTTTAAAATCATGGCTGAGGTAAGACTACGGAAATTGATAATAAGTGTATGTGCCTTTTATGAAATGATTTGTTTCTGCTTTCCTTTTGTTGCAAGAAAATGTACTGTCTTTTAAATTGTCTATCTTGGAAATACTGACTTGGCAATTTCAAATGCCCCCCATCAGAGCTCACATGCTGGAGAGGCAAGCTGAAGAGAGATCTTGTTGTAGGTTATTGAAGCACAGCAATTCAGTATTGCCTTAAAAGGTTTGCAATGCTAGTTTTGAACATGTAAAATAAACACTATATTTTACATGTATTGTGGATTATACTCTGAGGAAATCCAGTTTTTTGATGTGATGTCTCTTCTTCTCTTTGGAATATACATGTACATGCACTAGCTGCCCCTCTTGATGTCACCTATCATTATAACAGAGACTGAAAGTACATGAAGAACGTATATTTATGCCTGTATTGATTTCCTACTGTTCCTCACTGTGTCAAGCTAAAAGCAGCTATGAGTCATAAGGTTACAACCAGCTGTTGTGACATTTGAGCTGACAATGTGAAGTGGCAAATGCCAATTTCATAATATTCCTACTATTAAAAGCACTCTGCCCTTGCTACTTGTTTGCTCCTAGAAAGATGGAAAGTTTGACAAGAAGAGTTGTAAACTCTTCTAGATTACAAAATACTGAGCTTAGCAACTGATTTGCAATTCCTTTATTTGATGTAAGATTTACATGTCCATAAGAGGCTCCTGAAACAAAAAAAAAAAATTACTGTACTTGTTTTGAATAAATGCTGCCCCTTTAACCCTTTAACTCCTCACACTGTATGGGCTGAACTCAGCAAAATTGCATTAGTCTCAAGTAAAGTATACTTTGAAAGGTGCAAAAGTGGGATAATACATGGGACAATGGTGATGCTTATAATGATTTATAAATCTTTTGGGCATTCATGCTTGCTAACACCAATAGCAAAGATGTACTAAGAATAAGGAAGACAGCTAAACAAACTTTCAACTCTCTGTACAGCCAAAGGTCAAATAGCTTGATTAAGTGATTAAAAAACACACATTGAGGATCAGGACAGGGTTTGTATGAAATTATAGATCAGTATTATTGGCCTGACTGCTGAGACTGAAATTTCACATTTGTGTGTTCAGGATGAAGGTGGCCTAAAGGCTGATCCTCCTGCTGGCTTTGTAGTTGTTGTGTTGGATGTACAAGATACCCCACCTCAGTTTGTCAACCTGCCTTATAGTATACAGATAGATGAAGATACACCTGTCGTAAGTATACATCAGGTTGATGATGTGATTAGATGAAGATGACAGTGGTGAGGATAAATTTTGTTGCAACTGTCATAAGATTATGGTTGGCTGAGCTAAAGCTCATTTCTTTTGTTAAACTCAGTTGATGAAAGGTTGACCTAGATGATGATGAACTACAAGACTGTAGCACGAATAAATAATTTAGATAAATGTCATCAGATGAAGATTAGTCTGAAGAAAGGATGGTGTTGAATTTGTAGTCCTAGTCATCAGTTTCAGTATGGTTGCTGCCAAGTCTTACTGAGCCAGGTGTTATCCTAAGCTTTGGTCCTCACAGGTGAAGGAGGAAACCATTGTTAAGCTGCTGTTAAAGCAAGGTAATCAATAGCAAAGGAGGCAAAAATAGTATCAGAAAACAGGGGCTAATGGTGGTAAATTGCTTTCAACTGGTTGATGTTGAGTTCAAATAAGTTCATTGGCATGGCTTGTTGTTGCATTATATATGATTAACTAAGAATGGAGAGAGGTATTCTGTCATTAAACTTGAAGTATTGATTTAAGGCACAAGATAATATGTACAATCATTTTGTCTGCAGGGTCAATCAATACTAAAAGTAGTGGCGGTGGATCAGGACCGGGGTAATCCTAATAATGTTACATACAGCTTTGAAAGTGGTAAGTATAATCTTGTTTTCATTGCTGGATATAGAGTGCCTGTCTATGGTACAATGGGATATGGAAAGTGGGATGGACATTAACTTTCTAAAAGAAAATGACAAGTTGAAGAGAAGCAAGAGATAATAATATGATTATGATAATAATATGTAATATTTATCATAAATAACCTTCACGTCATTATCATCTGTCTGTTTAATTTCCTGTGCTTGGCTAATCCATCATACGTCATATTTAACAGTTTTTGTATATTTTCTTTTCCTTTTCCAGGCGACTATGAAAATTTTGGGTTAAATTCCTCCACTGGAGAGATAACAATCAAGACTGGGCTTGACAGGGACTCTGACACAATGAGAAACACGGGTGGAGTCTATGCAATGACTGTCAAGGTAAAATAAAGCTTTATGTAAATTTAATTTCTGTTAAAGAAAAGGAAAGCTAAGTAACAATAAGATTATTAAGAAAGAGTGGAGATGGTTATCCTTGTTGATGATCTAAAATCTGGGTGCTTGTTTAAAGGTGTTGCAGCTCTCTTGCCCCTTTCTTTTATTGCCACGCAGAGGGGTTTATTTACCTCTCTCATTTGTCTTTCAATCTGACTATATAGTGGACTGGCTGAGAAATTTGAAGTCTTGAAATGTTTGAATTTGTGAGATAAATTTGCTATAAAGATATATATATAAAGAAGGAGTCTGGAGCTTTGCAACTTGTAGACGATGGAATCAAATGTGTGAGGTTTGAAGTCTTGACATTCTATACATAGAAACTTGCAGTGGTGGTAAGACTACCAAGACATTCAGTCCATGTATTGGAAGTTGAACAAATATATTCAATATAATATATTAAAGTGTCTTCATATTGTGATGAAATTTGGGTGTATTTATTGATAAACAAGTACCAAACATTACAGTATGAATTTAGTTACTATGAGTCACTTGAGTGACAAAAAGGTTATTTCTGTTAATAATTATTATTATGCATTAACTTAGATTGGTAGCTGCTAAAGCTGCCAAAGAAATTTTGTGATTTCAGCTATTTTTGTCATAGTGAATTACTTTTACTTCATGCTCTGGAGTTTTAGTTGTGTTTTGAGTATAAAATTACTTCTGTATTTCAGGCTGCTGAGATCGTGCCGCTAGGTCAGATAAATACAGGAAACACCACCACAACTACGCTAGTGACCATCACAGTCAGGGATGTCAATGATAATGCACCTCTCTTCAGCCAGCAAACCTACAGGGCTACCATCCTTGAAAACATGCAGCAGGGTGTGCCGGTGGCATTTCAAGGGAATATAATGAGAGTTTCAGATATTGATCAGGTAACGTTTAATTTTGTCATGGGTTTCAGAAAGTCTTTCTTAGCCTATATCGTAAATGGAAATATTTCATACTATTATTAGTTCCTTGTTAAAGAGCGTGTTTAAAGAAATGTAGTCTGGTCCAATGGTCATTTTAAGACATCTTTATCTTACACTGATGTTTTCGAGTTTGAAATACTATCAGTAAGGTTGGGAGTTGACTTTGAATAGCCAAGCAGACTATTTGGAGTTAAAAACCCTAAAGTTTTGATGCACTATAATCCACTGTTAAGGCCTTGAATCAGTCTGCTTCTGTACGGAAGTTATAGAGTGGAGATCACATGCCTCGGTACATGAAAGGTGATCTCTAGTGGTCCATTTTCTTTATACCTTTTTATTTAAAAATTCAGTAAAGCAGGGACAGGAATCTCCTAAAAGCCATGATGTTGGTCCCAGAACATGACATGTGATGCCCTCTATGTTCTGCAGGGAACCAACAGTCATTTTGAACTGACCTTACAGAAGGATGGCCAGCCTTATTATGACTTTGCACCTCTACCTCAAGAGATTTACTCAGAATCCACAGTTCTAATCAGAGTGAACAATTCAGAAGCTTTAGATTATGAAAGCATCCAGACAGTGGTCTTTCAGGTACAGTATATATGAGTATTTTTAATAAAATTTAAACTTTGTAATGGTGTAGGTCAAGATTTTGCATTGTTTATTCTGTAAATTATAATTCAGTGGCTAAAATAAATGGCAAGGTCATGCATTCATCTCCTTCTTCCCTATCAATGGTGACTTAGTTAAGTTTACTCTTTTGCCAAAACACATTTAGAAAAGGACTCAGCCACTACTCCTTGGGGCAAAGAGATATTTCTGTACAACAAAGAACCTGAAATAGGAAGGATGATAGTCACAGAAAATGATGTAGACATTCATGAAAGTTCATGTAGATTCGTGTAAATTTTCTGAAATTTCATAGAAGTGATAGGGGCAGTATGTCAGTGAGGATCATATGATAGTTATAATATAACATTCTGATGATGATCCTAAATGAAAGTAATGGAGCATTGTTCTGTAACAGAAAAGAGCACAATCTGTCATTATGAGTAGAGTGGCTTTGTGTTTCTTCCAGGTGGTAGCCCGTGAACTGGACACAGTGGAAAAAAGATCAAGTACTGCAACAGTTACCATAGACATCGAGGACATGAATGACAATGCCCCTATGTTTTCGGAGCCAGAATTCACTCTCAACATTGTGGAGAATGTCCCACCTGGGACATCAGTAGCAGAATACATAGTAAGAATTCTGTGCTTATTATGGTAAATGAGTTCAGAATTGGCATTGGCATGGCATACATATATTTAGCATCATTCATGATTATATTATCAAAACAACTGAATATGCCTTGGTGTGCAACTCTTCTGCAGCTCTCATCGGATTTGATACTGAAGACTGCGCACTAAAGTGCTAAATCATGAATCAGTTATGGTGAATAACTATGTGAATACACTGCACTAACCTCATTGATTGGTCTGACGTTGACAAAATTTCAGTTGTTTTGGTGATAGTGTGTCCTCCTTGCCTTTTGTCTGTGTTGTTCCCTGTCATGGGGTGTTTGAGGTAATACCTGAGCTATGATGATTTTCAAATTATTTTCATGTAACTGATAGTTTAGGTAGGTTAAAATTGTTTTATATTACTTTTCTTTGAGTTTTGCATATGAATAACTTAAAATATGTTATCATTTGCTCTAGGCAACAGATAAGGACTCCGGAAGCTATGGAGCCATCACGTACTCCTTGAGAGGGGGTAATGGAAAGTGAGTGTTAAAATACATTATATTACTGTATGGTCTGTAAATACATCATCACTGTGCCCTAGAAATGGCCTAAGTCAGACTTACGCCATTTTGAAATATGGGTATGAAGTTGTTTATGAGATTAAGGCCCATGTTGATATGCTAAAAAAATATTAAGGTGCACCAATATTTTCCTGCCAAACTTTCAGTTGCAAAGATACAAACTTACTCTTTTTTGCTTTGCCATAAAAATGTTTCCCTTGCATTCTTTTAGAAGGATGCAGAAATGAGTCAGGCCATTTCTGTAGCACCGTCACACTATATAGACATGCCTTGTTTTAATGAAGGGCCAACAGTTTTATAAACAATTGTTGGATATGCAAACTCATTTCTCTAGTTTTTTGGGTATGAATTCCATCTCACTACACCTTATGAAATCAAATGAAGTGTGGATTTGCATGGATATTTTAATTTATGATGCAATGAATGTGGAATTTACAAAAATCAGTCTATGTTTTTGTGAATATGAGGTGCCCAACATCCAAGCTCCTGAGTACGTTCCAGAGCTCAAACAAGGAAACCTCTACAAGGTAATTTAGTTTGTACATCATTTTGAAACACATTAAGTCCATTTATCCTAATCTGAATGTTTTTGTGTTTCAGATTACAAATTGAGGAGACTACTGGCATTTTGAAAGTAACAGGCAAGATAGACAGAGAGGCAAATGAACAGTTTTATTTGACAGTAGAGGCTAAAGATGGAGGAGGTCTTCGCACCCCTGCAGATATTACTGTGACAGTTCTGGATGAGAATGATAATAGCCCAGTGTTCAGGAGAGATGATTATGAAGGAATTGTCAGAGAAGGGGCTACTAAATTCATGAGACCTTTGAAAGTCGAGGTAATCTGGAATGGGAATGCATGCATGTGATTTATTGTAGAATATCAACCAAACTTCAACCAATACATGTAATTTAACCTAACTAGTTAAATAAACAGGACAAGACCAGGCACTGAATGGTCCGTTCAAAGAAAGACATGTACTAAGCCACCTTAGTATTTGTGTGTGCTTGGACTGTATAACACTTCTGTATGATGTAGATGATTAGCATTACTTCTCAGGATGTAATTGTTGGTGGGAGACAATCCAAATTCTTTATCTAGGACAATGAAACAGAAATTCAAAGAATGTGGCTCTCAGCATGAGAAGTAGGACATGAGCCATATCCTCTCATCCATAACTCCTGTTTATATTTTTCTTGCTGTAACAAAGAGCCGTAGTTCGCATCTCTTTTCTTGAGATTTCAAACCCATTTCTGATGTTTGATACCCATAACTGAAGATTTGTACATCATTTCATCTCCAGGCTGAGGATGATGATGAGGCTAACACACCAAACAGCATTGTGTCATATAGGATAGCTAGCACACCACCTGGATTGGCCAGCAACTTTACAATTCACAACTCAACAGGAGAAATCACACTAACTCAACCCTTGGACTTCGAGCAGTTAGACCCAGCCCTGAATGGGCAAGTGACCCTTATAGTTGAAGCATATGATGCTGGATCACCTGAGAGATCATCTCAAGTTTTTGTAAACATCACTGTTGAGGTAGGCTTTCATGGAAGTTTCCTGTGTACTGTGATCATCTGCAGTGACAAGATACAACCAATGATGGATATGATATTTTTAAAACAGTCTGAGTTTCTTGCGTGGCCTACAGTTGTTATCGCTGCTTGAATCTACATGAAATTTGCTATAGGCCCTCCTTTTGCTCATTAGATGTTCCTTTTTGAATTTCAGGAACCCTTACCATCTCTGGGTATTTTTCTTCAAAATTTTGGGAATTTCTCATACCAGTGACCAATTTATATTGTGTGCCTATTATCAACCACTGTGACCTCAGTTAGTGGAGGCAATGGGTACAAGATCAGGCAATCACTGTTTTCAAATGCTGACATAAAAAGTAAACAGCGTTACATCATAGAGCTAAATACAGTGATTGTCAGTGGATGTATTGCTGTCAGCTGTCAACTGTGTTCATGATGTGCAGATTATTCAAGGGTTTTTTGACTCTTCAGGCAAAGCTAACGTGAGCTTAATGTAGTATATTATATAAGAGCAAGCTTTAGTTATTTGAGTTTCAAAGTTACAAAGTAGGTAGCATTTTTTATTGCTGGCAGTGTGTAGATATTGCAAATTATTATACTTATGTCACATTTATAGTGTTTTTCAATATTACTGAACTAGCATTTCCTTTCTTTTACTAGGATGTCAACGACTTTGCTCCAGTGTTTTCTCAGCAAGAATATTCAACAAGCATCCCAGAGAGCTCAGTGGAAGGTAAGTAATTGAATGAGATAAGATAGATAAATTGTATGCTACTGTTTGAGTGTCCAGTCTGTGCAAGCACTTTTTTAAGTAGTATAAAATGTTTATATCAAAAATAGACCTTGTTAATAACAGATACTGGAAAAATGGTCCTTAATTAAATATTCTATCATCTTTTCCTAGTTTCTCATATCTTTTTCTTGTTCTACTAGGATTTGTGGTGTATACTGTAAGTGCAGAGGACCTTGACGCCACCAGTCCAAACAAAGACTTCATCTATCGCATTGAGAGTGGTGCCTTGGACAAGTTTCGAGTGAACTTTCAGACAGGGGAGGTGGAGGTTGACAAAGGAGCTGAACTTGACAGAGAGTCCAGAGATGAGTACACTCTTACTCTGTCAGCCATAGACAGAGGCACTCCTCCCAAGACAGGCTATTGCACTTTGAAGGTACGGCTAGTAAATCAACATTCAAGAAGTTCCAGGTTATATTTTGTGGATAAAGTTTTGTACTTCAAGTAAAATCACCACTGTGTGACAAATTTTGAGGCAAATGAAACCTCTTGTACTGTAGAGATGGGCCGATCCCTGATTTTGAAAAGTCGACTCGGCTCGATCTTTTGGTGGCCCGGATCGTAAGGATCGATTAAAGCTCGATCTTTAAAACTCGAGCTTTTTCGGTACCGGAGGGAGAGAAAGTCCGGGTAAAGGCTGGTAATGCAGTCATAAGATCGACTAAAGATCGAGTATGGCGGCTTGCAGCTGCACTAGTGATTTGTTTATACAGTGTCATCATAAATTACCTTCCTCGTGGATGGGTCTTTCTAGTCTCAACATTCTCGCGTTCCCCTTATTCTCCGCCACTACCACTACCGCCTTACTTTTACAGTTCTTATTTTGCCCTCCATTCCCTTACCCCCATGCCCTCCAAAAAAAAAAAAAAGTTAGTACGCGTACAAGTAGCGTGGTATTGTTTTTTTTTCGGCCCTTCTTCTGACTTCTGGGGGCCGTTTCATTTTTACTTCAGAGTTGTTTCTTTTTTTCAGTCATTCAGTTATTGTTTCATTTCATTATAGAAAATGCAGTCTAGGATAGGTCCTATCAGTTGTTCAGTAACTGAATCTCATCTGGCACCCTAAATGTTCAGATTCATATAAACACATACACAAACGTACACACACTCACACGCACATAGTATCTCACAAATCAGAGCCCTTTGTTACCCAATTAGCATCGACGGTACCAAACCAAACTTTAATGCTTAGTCACGATCCTTCTCCTCCCAGCCCATTCCTGCTATCACTGCTAACCCTTCTCTAACATAAACAATCTCAGTTAAATCTAATTAGATTGTAGGAGGTGCGACACTGCCGCGGTAACTTCGCGCTGAGCGTGTGGCTCGATTAATGTTGAGTCGAGCCAGATTAAAGTGACTCAAAAAGATCGGAGTAAAACTCGATCTTTTTGACTCGAGCCGAACTCGCAGACTCGACTCGATCTTTTGACTCAAGCTGCCCAGCCTTATTGTACTGAGGGCAGTACTGGTTGTGTATGAATGCTGAGTGAAGTTTTATTGTCCATCACATTATTTATATAAATTAGAATGAATCATTACTTGTTTTTCAGATTAAACTGACAGATGTGAATGATGAAACTCCTGTGTTCCAACCAGTAATGAGAAGCATTGAGGTCTCTGAAAATACTGTTGTGAACTCAGCTGTGCAGCTGTTTTCAGCCACAGACCCTGATCTTGATGCTGATTTGACTTACAGTCTTGGAGATGTGATAGCCTACAGTGGTGACAAGGTTGATTCAAGATTGAATGTAACCGCTACAGGAGTTCAGGTCTGTTTTCAGTATTCTTTATTAGCACAAAAGAAATCCCTTGAAGATTTTTAAAAGATCAGTGTGAAGACTGTCAAATATCACCATGGGATATTTTTGTGTATAAGAGGGATCATACTGGTCATTTATGAAAAGAGAGGTTTGTAATGCTACTGAAGATGTGTGTTTCATGATGCAATGCTGAAGATGCTGGTGACTTATGCAGATTCTTGGATTTATAGTGAGTTAAAAGATTGCAGCTTCCAGCAGTTTTGACGAACTGTGTTTTGTATAGTTCTTATAGAAGGCTGTGGTCATGCATGAGCAAAAGCTATGAATTACAGTGTAAGTGAAGCAATTTCTGCATTGTTGTTAACTCTTAACACAATCTGTTTTACAAATTTGTCATGGAAATTGGAACTGGTGGATATGCTATGAATAGAGCTTTTGACATGTACAGTTCAGTAATAATATTGTCTTACTAGATACATGCCCCTTCAGTTTGTTTGTAGATGTAGGGGCAGGGAGACTACTTCTAAGGGCGATTTTAGAACTTGTACAGTTTGATTATGTGAACAAATGATAGCAAACATTCAAATGATACTTTCTTCTTGAAAATACAGTAACAAGTGTTTTCATTTAATTTGGCAGACATTTACAACAAACCTTTATTTTTGAATGTTTGAATTTAGTTTAGACTGAGTATGGATGAAAGCTCTAATTTTTGATGAGGGATAATTTTAGAAAGTATGAAAATCAGTTGATCAGGGTCATCCTAAGTTAACATCTTAATCTTTTTATTGTTTGTGTGATGATATATATTTCAGTGTAGAATTCTCTTCATCTTGCTTACCACAGCTACAAGACTAAAGATTGTTACATTTCTTTTGTTGTTTTTTTTGCCAGTGTTCTAATATTGTTTCATGGTTACATTATATTTTTTGTGCTCCATCAGAACTATTTTGGCATCAACCCAGCCACAGGAGAGGTGTTTGTAAAAAATCATCTTGACAGGGAAACAGCTGTAAAAGTTATTCTGGAAGTGATTGTGGAGGATAATAATGCTGAAGTTGGAGATCAGACTGCCACAGGTTGGAATGTTATTTAGTATTGTTATGAAACTAGCCTCTGAGACTAAGTTACCAGTTACATTAATTGTGCAGAGTGCAAGTTTGTATACCTAATGATAGTCTAGGGAACTGAAATCCACTGTGTATGATTTCGTGTTTTTTTGGTTATGATGTGATGGAGAAACAATCTTTAAGATGTGCACTGTATTACTGAGCACAGGGTTTGAAATGCAGTTCATGATGCTGGCAGAGATAGTCTGCTCTTGACATGTTTTGCTGTTTTACAACTTCATTACTAATAGACAGTCAGATATGTTGACTCAGTAATCAACATTGTGATGTCTATCTTTGTTTGTGCTTTTTTGGCACAAAAAGATAATGCTTTTGACTGGAATACAAGGATCATTTGAGATATGAATACTAATTACTCATGTCCATAGGAAATAAATCAGATTTTTTTTTTCTTTTCTAAGATTGAATCCTCATTGTATTGTGAAATTATCTTTCAGGAACCCTAACTGTAACAATACTGGACTACAATGACAATGAGCCCCAGTTCCAACCCTCCGCTCTATATAATGCAGAAGTTTCGGAAGCAGATAGTGTCCAGTCAATTGTCCTGCAAGTCTCCACAACAGATGCTGATGATGGTCAGACAGTCACATACAGTATTGGCACCAGTACTGTTGATGCATTTCAGATAGGTGGCGATGGTAAGTTCCAGTGTTTGAATGCTCAGGGAATCACAGCTGCGTCAAGAATTCTGTTTGAAAAGTCATTTACTGGGGACTCTTTTTTTTCTCACAAGTTCATTGTATGAACACAAACTTTTGCAATGTTAGAATAAATCAACTGAGACTGATTTCATCACAACTTATGATCTCTGCATTCCTTTCTCTTTCTTTTTTTTAAAAATTTTTTTCACATGTTGATTTTTTATTCAGCTCTGTCCATTCCAAACTATGTAGTTGCTTCTCTTTATTCAACTTTAAATTGTCAAGAAGCACAGTACAGTACACAGTAATTATGTGGACTGTCAGTATGCTTAAGGAGGTTGCTCATTTACCACTGGACATTTCCTGATCTCTCAGGAAAGTAATGTTAGCTGCAGTAGAAGCTTCACATTTGTTATGTATTCTGGCTTCTTTCAATTGTTTTGAATTTGCATTTGTTTAGCATCCTAACAGCTGGTTTTTTGTCTATGCTGAACATTTTTTTTTCCACTTGTGAACATTTGGGAAGTGTGTCAAGGCCAAAGTAAACACTAGGCTTGCATATGGAAGTTAGGGAACAAAATTCAGACAGTGGGTATTTTTGGTTTATATTATTGTGAAGTTTGTATCCATGTGGTGGCATGGTAGCATGTTCAGACTTACAAGCTAAGAGACCCTGGTTTAGATCTGGTAGGGACAGAAGATTTTCTAGTATACTATTAGGGTTTCTCTGACTTTTCTATTCAAAACTGATCATTCATAGTAATTTTGGTAAATTCCCTAGCAGTACAATTCCTAGATAATATCAGATTGAGCTCATGTTTCCTTCCCTTAATGAGTGTCAGAAAGTCATAGGCTGAAACACTTGTTTAGAAGGAGGTATCTTCCTCTGAAGATCTTCTGTTGCCGCACTCTTCGAGTAAGAGAGTTTCCTATTTATTTTTAATGGAGAATATACCTCACCACTCAACTGCACAGTGTTTTACAATTTATGTAAACTTAGCAATATAGTAATTTAAAGTGAGAGATGCTGAGACCCTTCTTATGAGGGCCTGTCACACAAACAGCATGTGAAAATTAATATCTGTTTGTCCATCAGGTACTGTTCGTCTAAAGGCAAAACTGGACAGAGAGAAGAATGAGTATGTAGAGTTTCAGATTATTGCCAGGGACAGTGGAAGTCCTACCATGTCATCAACAGCCACTGTCAAGGTGCATGTTCTTGATGCTAATGATAACACCCCAGTCTTTGACCAGTATCAGACGGTATTTGACGTTTCGGAAGATCAAAGTGTTGGCCACCCTGTCACAACATTCCATGCTACAGACAAGGATATTGGAGATTTTGGGACAGTTTTCTACACTCTGGGGGGTCCTGACAATGAGGATGGCAGTTTTGTTATTGATGAGAGTACTGTAAGTTACAATTGTGGTTTATTTTCACTGTGTGATGAAAAAATGTGTTTGGAGCCTGGAGATCTCCATCTTCTAATGCAACTTTTGCAGAAAGTTTGTTAACCTTAATTTCTCAGAGCTTATTAGAACAGAGAAAACAGAAAGCTGTACAGCTCAAGATTTTGTCAAACTTTACAATTTATATTCACTCTTTACTTTTTTATGGGTTAGAGGACTTTGTTAGGGCACACTGTAATTGATCAAGAACATGTGATTGCAAATTGTGTCATGAAATGAATTGTCAGCCTCTCACAGCGTCAGATATTTTTGGCAGCATACTTTTTCTTAAATAATCAGATTCACAGTTTTCTTATCTGAAGTTATCTTTGCTTTGAGAAACTATCCTCATGTGTTGCAATGCATAAAAAGCTCAAATAATGCATTTCTGCAGCAGCAATAATCAGATACTTTGGACTGCTTATAAATATATGCAGTGGATTGTGAAAAGAGACCTCATTCCTACCCTCTTAGCTGTCCAGCTTGTGGAAGACTGCAGACTTGCAGGTATTGCTCACCGCACCTCATAATTTGTAACAGTTTAAAGCAGTCTTAATGATTGTAAAGTTGGCTCTATATGCTGATATTTTGCACATATATCATAAAGTCAGCATATATATCTTAAAATTCAAGACTTTCAAAATGCAGTCATGCCATCTTGCCATCTAGTACAAAATAAATATAATTTTATTTTGTTGGACGTAGTTTGATAATTTTGAAATCTTTCATTTTTTTGCTTTTGTCCAGGGTGAACTCACTGTAGCTAAAGAATTGGACAGAGAGACGAAGGCTGTATACAGATTTGAAATTGTGGCAAGTGATTCTAAGAATAACCCAGAATATTCAAGGAGCAACAGATCACAGCCAGTCACAATCATGATCACAGATGTCGATGATAATCCCCCTGTCTTTAAGTCCATCAGTCCCGAAAACCCCACCATTTCCGAGACGTCCTCCCCAGATCAGCCAGTAGCATCTGTGATAGCAGAAGATGCAGATGATGGGAATACAGATAATGGACTAGTCATGTGAGTTCATTACAGTAATGTGACTGCAAGACCTCTAGTACTGAAGATTTATTTATGATGTTCTTAAAAGTCATATACTTGCAAATGTGCCTTTGTCATTTTTCTATTGTGCATTTAATGTCAGCATAATCCATAAATTATCGTTTTAGCAGGATGAAATATATTCATGTAATGACAATAAGACATGGAGCCTTGTTTTTCATATGACATTTAGTACCTGTGAAATTGAGTAGCTCTATGTAAGCAGTCAGGAAATGTGTCACGGTCGCTGGTGAACACTAGGCTCATACGTGCAAGTTAGGGAACTTATTCAATTGGTAGGTATATAAGAATTAAATTGCTCTGAAGTTAGTGTCCCTGAAGTATAGTGTTAGTGACCTCATACTCATCAAGAATTGTATGTTGTCATGAGGACTTGGACATGGCATGGATAAGCAGTATGAGAGGGTGAGCAGGAAATGTGTCAAGGTCACAGGTGAACATTAGGCTTACATGTGAAAGTTAGGGAACATATTCAGGTAGTAGACATTTAAGAATTTAATTGTCTGAAGTTAACAGCCCTGTTGTGTAGTGGTAGCATGTTCAGATTTGCAAGCTAAGAGGTCCTGGGTTCGATTTTTAGTAAGGACAGGAAATTTTCTAGTATAGGTTTTTTCGGCCCTTCTTTTCAAAATTCATCCTTCACAGTAATTTTGCCCAAATCCCTGGTGACACATTTCCCTGTAATGTGTAACATCCAAAAATTTATCGGACTAGTCTCACATTTCTCCCTCTTAACAGAGAATACTATATGCCTCGCCATCCGGTTACATATTGTACCTGTGAAGTCATAGTAGCTGCCTCAGCATATATGCTTTGTCACAGGACTAATTTTTGGCATGTGACACACAGCATCTGTGGAGTTATAGCCACTACCGAAGAACGCTAGAGGATTATGTCACAGAACCCAGTTTGGGCATATGACACAGTCCTTGTGAAGTCATAAAAGCTGTCTTAACACATTACCACTCTATGCATTTTTCTAATTCTACTACTTTATACTATACATGTACTGTCAGCTCAGTTCATGAACATGGTTTGATATTCTGAATTAATTCTTTCTCCAGTTACTCCTTAACCTCTGACACCAATGCAACACAGAGGAATGGTGACCCACTGTTTAAGATTGATCCTGTACAGGGTATCATCACCAGCACAACTACCCTTGATGGTTATGCAGGATTCTACTTTATCACTGTCATGGTTACCAATAAGGCTGAGCGCTTCAAACCTACAAGGACTATCAACATTGAGGTTATAGATGTTAATGATGATATCCCAAACTTCATCAGGCCAAGCTCAGACAATGCTATAGCTTATGTCTTGGAGGTGAGGCCTCATTACTGTCTTTAAGTGCATTTATCATTGTAATCAGAATTTGGATTATTTTATAATTTTCTACACATTTAAAATACATTAGAACCTGATGATCTCAATCCCCATTCATTCTTATTCCTTGCCTATTCATTGCAAGGCTCTGATCCCTATCTATCTGTATAGGAGGGTTAACTCAATGAGCCATTGCCTGGAACAAAAATAGATGAAAAAGGAAACATTAAACACGCATACATCCAAAATTAAGAGGGTGGGACCCTTTTTGTCGTATGGTGAAAATACTAACAGTTACAAATTGAACAATCTTGCCTGTATGTTTGCCTTATCAAGAACTGTACTTTGGTGCAGCAAGTAGAGATCATTATCCAAAAGTCTCAGGCATAGAGAGAGAGAGAGAGAGAGAGAGAGAGAGAGAGAGAGAGAGAGAGAGAGAGAGAGAGAGAGAGAGAGAGAGA
>JAWQUT010000011.1:317957-343113 GCA_033807755.1 Ellobium chinense | reverse complement strand
AGAGAGAGAGAGAGAGAGAGAGACAGACAGAGAGAGAGACAGAGATAGACAGAGTGAGAGAGAGAGAGAGAGAGAGAGAGAGAGAGAGAGAGAGAGAGAGAGAGTGCCTGCTTGTGTTTCCTGCCTTGCCACTGGTTTACATATAACATAATATTTACCTCACATTTCTAAGTTTCTATTGTAATTATGTGTTACTAATGGGATGATTGGTTGAATTTATAAAATAGAATCTTTTGTGAAGAGCATGTTTGAGCTGATTTCAATCCATGCAGATGGTAAGCACTCAGTAAGTTGAGTTTAGGTATATAAATTGTTAATCCTGAAGTCAAACAGACTTGTTATGTGCAAAATGTGATACATCTGCACCTCATTTTTGTACCACATATGGTATACAAAGATGAGAATATGATGTCCTGTTTGTGTCCTCAGAATTCAGCACTTGGAACTTCAGTTTTTCAGCTGGAAGCAGTTGATGATGACGTTGGTCCCAATGGAGAAATCCGTTATTCTATAATTCCCTTGCCCAATAGTGATCGAGATGGTTCAGATACATTTAAGGTGGATCCAATTAGTGGTCTCATCACCACCGCAGGGGAGGTCAATGCTGAAGTCCAGGAAAGATATGAAGTAAGCCTAAAGCTCAAATTTGCTGGATTCTGTATTTCCTGTAGCTGCTCATGTTGTTATGGTATAGGCTTGGAGTTCAGCTGAATTACCGAGAGGTAAATTTTAATATTCTCAAGGGTCTGCCGTCTTGTGTATCTGTGATGGATAAGGGACATCACTAACACAAAATTTTGTATCAAGGGAATCAGCATTCTTTCATGGTGAATATCACATTTATCATGTAGTCCATAATTTCAGTGGGCTCTTTACTATTGAAAGTAATATCATGATATAAATCTTGGAAATGCATGTGGCAGGGAAGTGTAGAAAAGATGTTGCCACTTTTCTTAATCTAGTCTGATTTCCAGATTACCCACTGATTAAAAAAACTAATTATATCTTGGCAGCTTTTGAAAATCTGACTCAGCTACTGCTTCAACAATTTTCAGGAAATTTTGACCACTTGACATGACATTCTGAATTGCCCTTTGAAATTTCCTGAAATGAAGATTCTAGTAATCAGTGTCCTGTTCCTGTCTGAGTAGCACTACAGGTACTTTTGATGTTATTATATATGAGCAGTCGGGAAATGTATCAGGGTCACTGTTAAATGCTAGGCTTCCATGTGGAAGTTAGGGAACAATATTCAGGCAGAATAATTTAAGAATTAAATTGCTGTGAAATTGGCATTCTTGTAGTGCAGTGGTAGCACATTCAGACTTGCAAACTGAGAGACCCTGAGTTTGATCTCCAGTAGGGACATGAAATTTTCTGGTGTAGAATCTTTAGGCTCTTCATCTGAAAATTGATCTTCACAGTAATTTGGGAATATCCCTGGTGACACACTTTCCTAGATAATGTAAAGCAGCTTCCAGAAAATTTATCAGACTGGGCTCACATTCTTCCCCCATAATAATAGATTCTAAAAAGAAATAGATGCTTTGCCACCCGGTTATTTTAACAGATCTGATGGCAGATTAACAACAAATCAATCTACATCTTTTTCTCCTGATAACAAATAGTTGAAGATTGAGGCCAAAGATCAAGGATTTCCAACCCCTTACAGCACCTCATTGACCATGATTATTGTGGTCCTCGACAAGAATGACCACAAGCCTGAGTTTGATGGTTATAAGGTCCCACATCAGATCAGCATAGAGGAGAATAAGACAACCTGTGCAAATGTCAGCCTGGCCATTGATAGAGACATTAATACAACATTTACTGTTATATGTTACTATTTGGTTGGTAAGTGCTATTATATTTCATTCTGCCTTTGTTAATGTTGAACAGTGCAGAATAGTATACCTAATTATGAGTGAAGAAGATTCAGTTGCTCCTAAATCAGAAACAGACAGTAAGAAATAAGATAAAGTGTACTTTATTGTATTGTATATCTGATAATGTTTTAACATTCTATAAGCGTGCCATCTGCTTGAAGAATTGAGAAATATAATGAGAAATATAAGAAAGTTGAATGATTTGAAATTCTGCTGACTAACATCCATATGATGTGACTGTGAACTGTTGATCAAAGCTATACTTATTTGTGGTTGGATACTTTCAGGGTCCTCTCTCATGGATACCTTCATACTGAACACCCAGACAGGAATGCTCTGTCTCAACCAGACCCTTGACAGGGAAACCACACCATATGTTGACATTGTCATACAAGCACTAGAGGATTGCTACAGGTACAAGATTCACCCTCCCAGAAACTGAATCTTTTTTTTTTTGCTTTAAGTGAAAAGTGTCAGTATGCTTTATGTTGTATGTGAATTCAAAAGCAGTATCACTGTGAACCTCTGTACTGTAACACAGCTTTGTGGATCTCTTTCAATCTTAATGGGTCTTCACTGAGATGCTACAACTGGTGAACGAGTTGTATCTCAGATGTGCTATACATGGTAGACCAAGAATCCAGAGATGGAGATAATACTAAAGCTAGTGGAATTTTCTTTGATTTACAGCTGGCAGCTTTTGAAACAGTTTCAAGAATGTTCAGTACACTAGTACAGTTGACCATCATCAACTGCCTGTCTGTGAAAGAGCCTGGTATCACCAACTGCTCTTGTAGGTCTGTTAATTTTTTTTTTTTTTTCATTTTATCTTACTCGTTTGGCCTTTGAAGTGTCTTCCTCTATTTCGTCTGCACTCCTTCATCATACCACAAATGATCATTTTTTCTGCCTCACTAGGACTGATATCACAACAGAGTGGATCCCTCCCTTAGGAGTGAATGACCTCTATCCACCCATGTACAGGCCAATCTACAAAGACAAACTTTGGATTGAAATCCAGGTTGGTGAATCTGTTAGTCACAAGCTGTTAATGCGTGTTTATCCTAACTGTGAAATCAAATTAGGATGCTCACTTTTGCTGTTTAAGAGATCTGGAGAAAAGTACTGGACTTTCTTAGGGAATTTGCTTTGAATTCATCAGAATGCTTTATATGTGCATAGATGGATGGATGGATGGATGGATGGATGGATGGATGGATGGATGGATGGATGGATGGATGGATAGATGGATGGATGGATGGATGGAAGGATGGATGAATGAATGAATGAATGAATGGGTGTATGGACAGATGGATGGGATGCAAAAGTGTTTTCAGTTGTTATAATATTTGTTTTGAATATGTTATGGGCTAAAAAGCTTACAAAAAGTCTTTGAATCTTCAATTAGTTTCTCCACTCTCTTTCATCAATGTTGTATTTCTTGCCTTTGTGAATTCAGGTGGCTGATGTCAATGACAACCCTCCAAGATTCAAAAGCAAGGACCTTGCTCTGGGTGTCACTCGAGTGACTCAGTTTGGCAAATTCATTTTAGATTTAAAGGTGAGAAATTTTGAACATTATGTTTAGATTTCTTTCTTGCCTCACCACCATGCACACATGAGAAAAATAAATTCTAAATTTTACAGGCAGTGAAGGAATGTGAAAATGCTAGTGATCAGCACCTATAAATGGCAGCTATACTGTATGCTCCCTTGGGAGTTGAGAGAGTCCTAGAGTGATCAGGCCTGCTGGGGTAATAATAGTGTGAAGTCGTGTGATCAGGCATTAGCCTGGATACAAGACTTATAAAACTCATTATTATTATTATTATTATTATTACATTATCACCCATGATAAACCAGTGTGCTGATCACAAGGTATAAAGTGATATTCTATTAGTGTAAGTGGCAGCAGTGATTGCAGATGCTGATACTCAAGTTCTGGAACAAAGCTAAAAGTAAACATGATATTACAAACAGTTGTGCTGAAAAGCAAAAAGCAACACGATTTTGTGCCAGTGTGGTTTCAGATTAGCTGGTTAATATAAAATAGTTTCTTTCTTTTGGAACTCAGCAGTGAATTGTTATGTAGTTTACAGAAACTTTAGTATTCAGCTCTATGTATTTATGTAAAAAATAAAGCCTGTCAGTCTTTCTCTTTTGTTCCACCTGGGTTATTCTCTTGTAGCTTTAATAATTTCTGAGGTAGCCAACCATAATAATATGCACCATCACTTAATTGATAAAATGAGGTGCAAAGCAAAGGTTTATTTTATCCTATAATACTGATTCTAACATATTCCACCCTTTTCCGTAATATGTAGTGGCATGAATGTGAGTGTATTGTAAGACAGAGACCAATTTACTTATCTAGTTTCTGTTTTTTATTTTCTTGCCCAGAATGATGTGGAAGATCCAGATTCCCCTCAGTGGGGTGTAAGCAAATTTGAGGCAACAACTGACTTCAAGGCTGAACCTGAAGCTTTGAGAAAAGAACTGGAAAATCTTGGTGTGAAGGAGCCATTTGTGCTTTTTAGCAATGGATCAGTGAAGACAAATATGTACTTTAAACCTCAGATGTCTGGATCCTTTGAAGTTGGCCTGAAGGTTTTTGACAAGGGAGGCTTGACTGATACTGCCAAACTGAGGGTAAAGAAGAAAGAGAAATTTTGAGATATTATTGATTTTGGTTCATTCTTATCCTTTCTTTGTGCAGAACATTGATTTAAATGCTCTAATCAACATCTACATCTGCTGCAAGCTTGGGATATACCATCCCACTGACATTGCTGTAACAGGGCATAATTAACTAATGCAGCCTGGTGTTCTGCATTGATGAAGTTGTGCATTGTGAGAGTTAATGGTGGACAAAGCCACATTTTCTCATATTTGGTAATTTACAATATATCCTTCTAAAATTTTCATAGACATATACCAACTGCGCTTCACTCAGCTTTTATGAAACATAGTAGATATGTACGCTGAGAAAGGAATTATCAGTGGAGCAATTTTAGACTCGTTGTTTCAAATATACATTGGTGCGTTGTATTTTCATAACTGAGCAGCGCATGTGGTGAATATTGTATTGTTGCCACATATACAAGAATGAAATGGCATATGTTTTGGGGCACAGTAAGTTTAAAGGTATCATGAGGTATTTATATATTTCACACAGTACTGGACGTTGTTTTTTTCTTTAGAGAAGTGGCTTGAAGAAACAGCAGCTACGTGATAATTTTTTTCAAGAGCTCTCATTTTAGACGGTTCAAGACAAAAGACTCCAAATTGTGGCTTTAAGACTGGTCTCTGCTGTATTCCATTTGTCATTAACAGAATTTCATCACAATTTTGTCCAGATTTCCTTGATCAATGATGACCAGCGGCTGATTATTGTGTTCAGACGAACAATTGACAATGTTGGCCCTATTAAAGATGAGGTGGCCAGGTATGTGTTATGACGAAGTAATCTAATCAATCTGAAGTGAGGCAAAATGCAAGTTAACTCTGATGACTTAAAACATCATGGTTGTCAGGTCAGCTGGCTGAAAAGTTGTTACTGATCTCTAAATAATGGAGATGCAAGATGTTTTATGTCATGTCATGTCGAAAGTTCAGATGAATAATATATTTTAATAATTGTGTTAATTTGTTAATAAAAACAAATGTTTTTCTGTCTTGGGAATAAATTCAGCTAGAAATATCATATATACCATGTGAGGTTCATTAACATGTTTTGACAGGCATATCAGTCCAAGACAGAAGTCTCAAACCCATTCCATACCGAGATACTGTGTGCATGTTCTGCATATGAAAAATACCTTAACAATTTAAACACCATAAAAGTGTAGGCACAGAGAGCAGCTGCCAGGCAAAATTGATTTTCATATCCAATAATTTACAGTTGTAACTGAACACCATAAAACTCCAACCTAAACAATCATTCCATACAAGATCTAACATGTGATTTTGAAGAGGCCTTGAAATGTTTAGCTCTGTATGTTTCCTTTCTCTGTTTAAAAAAAAAAAAAGATTTATTTTACATCCTTTCTTTATTTTGCACATTCTTGGGGTGGTTTGAGCAATATGTAGTCTTGTTCATGTCATCTGCTAGACGGCTGAGCCAAAAAATTGGATTCCGTATTGTTGTGGACTCCATACAGACACATGAAACAGAGACAGGACAAGCTGACCTGGGCAAGTAAGTGTCACGCAGGGGCTCTCATACTGAATGCATATTGATCTTTCCTTTTTTTTTCCCACAGGTTGCTTTAAATTTCAATTTGCTAATGATTCTCAAGATAGGAACTCAGAGGCATAATAGTTGAAAAACAAGACCACTTTAAGAAGCACCTCTGTAAACTGATTGTACTATCTGCTTTGAGTTAGCCTTCTGATACTTTTGCATTATGCTTAAGTAGAGAAGAATACTTTTTGAAGTAGAGGAGATGATAAAGTTAGACAGTGTTTAGGGCATGCTATTGTTTTTATTGCACAAGAGATGAACATCTCCATTTTGATTCTCATAGCCTGGTGTATTTGTCAGAATTGAGACAATCTTCTTTTATTACGAATAATAATGTATGAAAAACAAATACAATAAAAAAATGACAACCTGCAATCACTTTTTTTTATTGCTTTTTTTTATTGTTATACTATTTCAGTTTAGGTCTTGGGATATTTTCACGTCCAGAAATACATTGTGAATTAAAGCATAACTGTAGCAAGTACCTATTTTAAATCTTTAAAGTGGAAAATAATGGAGCCTAGAGAAATGCCATTCTGTTGCCATGGAGCTTTTGTGAAATTTGGTGACTGTTCATATTCATATATGAGTGTTTTGTACATCTAGTGTTTAAATGACTGACTCTCATACTACCCACAGAACAGATATGTTTATACATGGGGAAGATTTAATAACCAATGAAGTCATCCCAGCTGCAAGGTTATTGAGGTACGTATACTTGGCCAAAAAAAAAAGAGAAAAAAAAAGGGGGAAGTTACATATTGCCCACACCTTCAGCAGAAAGTTTTCAAATTTTGTTTTTATTGCAAATTTCTGACAAGTTAAAAATGGACTGTCACCGAAGGCACCACAGCTGTCTTGTTCATGACCAGTTCACATCATGACCCGGGAGACTCAACATGCACTATTATATTTGGATACAAAATACCACAAGAAGCAACATTTCCTGAGGGGACCAGAATGTGTACCAGTATGTTTTTGCATTTCGGTTTAAGCAGAAGTGATTATTTTGGGCAAAAGAGCTCATCCCCACCATTGCTAGTGACATTTTTTTTGGTTAAGTATACTGAGTTATTCTTCTGTTTTATGTTGTTATAACACCCTGAGTGACCCCACTGTCTCTTCTCTGTTAATGTGATAAGAGATATCTTCTATAAGTGATGTTGCTAACCTTTTCATTCATAACCCAGAACTAACTCTTTCTACTGTCCACATCATAAATGACTTGTTTCTTTCTCCTGTAACTAATCAGTAACCTCCTTCCTTCCATTTGGTACTTTAACATTTACCATAAACTGATGGCTACGATATCAGAAATAGTTACTAGTGGCTCCTCTTTTATGGGTCTGTCTTAAGATATTAACTTTCTTGTAACATTCCTGTTCTGTCCTTTTGTAGGCCTTATTGTGGCACTGACTCCCTCCTGTTATAATGGTTCCATCATTTGTCCATCTTACTCCATACACCATACATTGGCATGGTGTAGAAGTATTTCCTTGTTTCTTTCATCCTCATCTTTCCTCTGATATATCCTTGTTTGGAAGTTTTTTTTAGTTTTCTGGACAGATTTGCTTAATGGAACTGCCAATCTTTAATGTGATTTAAGATTTAAACTGAAATCTTATTTTTATTAACGAAACAAAGAATGGTTGCAACAGATGAATGGATGAAGATATTTTTTCAGTGACTGCCATCAGAACAAGTTCTATGCTATCTTTATACCACAGCTGTTCCACTATTGATTATGTAGGCTAAACTCATTATGTTGCTTACAGTATTTGCTATAACAGATATGAGAGTAGTGAAAGTTATTTATATTGTTTACACATTAAAAGTATCTTTTGTTACCTGTGGATTGTATATTCAAAATGCACCAGGAGGCAGACTTTTAGATAACACTGTGAAGATCAGAGTGGTTACACTAAGTACTGAAATCCTTTTGAGGTATGTTAATCAAAGCTGTAACAGCTAGGCTAATCTTGAAATAATGAAACCAAGAGTTAAAGGCTATTACTTGAGTTGTTCCACATTTTTAACATTGCTTGACCATAACATTAAGAGAAGTATAACTCATTGCATATAATACAGCTTCAAATAGCTGACAGACTTTTTCTTTCTTTTACTTTCCAGCTTGATTGATCAGAAGAATTTCAATCTGATTGACCTGCTGAATGACTACAATGTCTTGCAAATTGTGGTAAGATACCTTTAAGTGTTTTTCTTTGGGTGTCCTTTCACGAAATTATGTGTCAGATAGATCATCATCAGCAGTGATGAATTACATATTTGTTGCATGTGCAAGTTGATCGAAGGCATAATAGTATTATAATTCTCAATCATCAGGTTCATGTGCATGAGATGCAAAGAGGAACTTTCTATGAAATCTACACTGAAAATGAAGGGAAAACAATATTTTAAAGTTTTTTAATGAAAACTGTAACAGCTTCATGACTTTTGTTGTGAAACAACTTCATTTTCATTGGCCTATCACGCGAATTCACTGGATAGTAACATCCCACACACCTTTAACATTTAAATTCTCTGAATATAGGCCATTCACTGGAAATGTCTTTTGCTATTCATTATGTGTTTTGTGCAGCGTATAGAAATGGAGTATTATAGATCTATGATTTCATTCAATGTCGTGGTATATTAATGCGTTCAGCAGAGCCTTTTCATTACAGTGCAAATATTTATTATACTTGCAGGCCACATATTTAGACTGACCTGGTTTGATATTCATGCCAAAACAAACTCCACAATCAATTTCATATTGATATCATTTTTGGTTTTTTAGTTGGTCAATCAGCGTCTTTAAGAGCATGGATTAGTTTTTCGTTTTGAATACTTTTTACGAACCAATGTCTGTAGCCAAAAGAAACTGTGACACAGTATACCAGTTTGTATAGTAGCTAGCAGTCATCTCAATTTATTTTTCAGCCAACCCATAAAGAAGAGCTGGATGATGGAGTAGAAGAGAAGTTAAAGATGGCACTCATTCTGGTGTCTGTTGTGCTTGGCTCCATCTGTATTATCCTGGCTATAGTGCTCTATTATGTATATAAGAGGTAAGAAAGGAATACAAAAACAAGAAGCCTATTATTGGTATGACTCTTTTCTTTATTCTCAATATGCTAAGCCTCTAGCTTCATGGAGTGTCTGGACTTTTATCGGCATTGCTCTACTGCTATAGTCACATCCAGTTATTTTATTTATTTTACCCACTTTTGCCATAAACAAATTGTTAAATGTAAGGGCAATGGAGATGAGAAGGATTAGTAGGCCTACTCTCACAGTAGAAATACATCTTTTCTGTAAAGTTTACCACTGTGCTTGTGCCTTGCATCTTTACTTTTTTTTTTAATACATATTTGCATTCTGCGAAGGGATTAAAAGGAGTTTTGGTTTTATAATTGAAAGATGTGGCACTTGCTGAGGCAGCTCTTGTCTTATTCTTTGTAAAAAGTGGGCTTCCCAATTCACGGCCTTTGGAGTTTCAAAAAGGGCACTGAAATCAACCTTTGAGTAAAACACTGCATCATCATAACCACTAGACTTTGCGCTGTTTATATGACAGTCGTAAAACTTTTCCTAATAACCATTCGCAGATATGAAAGAAAACTGAAAGCTGCCACAGCCATGGCTTATGGTAAGTAGTACTGTACTGTTGTCTACAAACTGCACTGTTTGACTAGATGACATATCCCTCACTGCATAAATACAGCCATTTTGTGTTTCCCATTAGATCATGTTTCAATAGTAAATCTAGAAATAAATTGTTAGTTCATTTAATTAGATTGGAAAACTGTACGTGGCATTACTTTGTATTTGATGGTTTGTCATCATAATATTTCTCTAACTTACTTTCATTGCAGTCAACTCAGGAGTTGGTATGTTCTTTCATCTTTTGCATGCACCTTTAAGCTGTGCACTTTTCTTCTCTTCACAATATTGTCTTGAATCAGACTTTTAGTCATGGTTACAGTGTTTGTTATCTTACCCTAATTTCCAGGATATGTGCATTGGTGGGAATGGAGCGAGGGGTGGGAGAGGAGGGGGTTATTATGCATGCTAAATGACATAATAAGTAAATCTGATGTTTTCACCTTTCTTGGGTATGAAACTAGAGGATACAGCTTTAAATATGATATCACTGGACACAACGTGTTGAGCACCTGTGGATCCATCAACAACTAATGAATGTATATGGAAAAATGTCTGAGGCCTGGCTGTCAGGGGAGAGAACCTTGCATTACTATGGTCAGGGTTAGTGTCAAAGGAGATGTAGTGTCCCTTTAAGCATTTTTTATTTCTTGTAGCTGGTAATCATAATGCTTTTGAGAAATAGAAAAGTTAATGTAGTGAAATGGAATATATGTTATGGCCAAGTGAAAGCTTTCCTTTAGACATACAATGACACCTCACGTCTTCAGTATATTTGTCTTTCATAAGGTCTCCTTCTGTAAACTGAAAAACAGTACTTATTTACATGTATATTGATAATGTGTCTTCCAGTGCAAGAGCATTTAATCTATAAGAAGTTAAAAGGAGCTTAAAGAGGGAAGGTTAAAGGCTGATTTATTTCATGGTCCCATTATGCTCAACCAGTACAGGGAATCACATCGCTCACTGGATCACTTATTTGTATTTCTCTTCAACAGAACCAAATGAAAGTGACTTATACAAAAACGACATACCAGGAACAAATATACATTCCTATGAAAAGTAAGCCCTCCTTGTGTGTGTCTTTGTGTGCTACAATAATGCATTCCCCCTTCATTCTCCATCATATTTATTAATCACTTGAACTAGTGCTGTGTTTTAAGATTTAAATTTGTGGGTCAGTAGAGATCATTATGCAGAATGAAATGAATATCTACTGCTTAGAATTGTTATGATCATATCCATGAATATCTGCATGAATGATGGAACCACAGGGACCAAAGCAGAGGAAGGAAGCAGTAGGGACATGACTTTTTACTTTTCTTTTTTACGCCCTTGGCATTTAAGCATTCTACCACTTCCATGCTGTACTGTTCTGAATGGTTCCTTCTTTTATGAGTTGGTGTACCAAAACTTCAAATACTTACTACCAATTATTTTAAGTGCTTTTTTATGCAGTCATTTCAGTTTGTTTGGTTTCAACCACACTCGTTAACATTATCCCATATATACAGTATCAATACTAATGGTATCAGTGGGACTAATACTAACAGGCTTATGTATTTGTTGTATCTAAGTGGTAACGAAGCCAGCATCCTACTTCCTGCCATGAAAAGAACAGCAGCATTCAGGAAGATCTGGCTGGTTTATCAAAAGATGAAAGATGTTTTAAGACTACAGTGCTTTAATTTAAGTATTTAGGGACTTTTTAATTTTTTCTACAGGCGACTTGTCTCAGACATGCCTGTTTATTAAATTATTTTCCCTTAGGTTATGAATGTGCTACTGATATCAAATGGTAAACATATTATTTACTCCCTGTGTAAGGAGGCATTGTGACTGTGATGTTAAGAATAATTAGTTTTATTTATGCTTTATACTTTTGTCAGATCTATAACTAGTAAGCTTCCACCTCCTTATAATTAGCACTGATTTCAAATGTACTTTCCCTCTGTTTTTTGTAACTGAAAGTTTGGTTCAGAGTCATTTTGTTTTAGTTATTAGGTGTAGGAAACCACTACATTATGCTAGTAGCAGTAAGTAAACATCACAGCATGCAGCTGTCTTAAGTTTAAAGTGCCTAGGGAAATAAAATGATTTGCCTACATATTTATATTGCTTACATGCACTATTGCCACTTTTGGCAGAATTTATTCAAATCTGCTTTCACTCTGAAACACCCTCTTTCCTACAGTGGGGATATGAGGGGACAATCCATGGGAAATATTTAAGTCTAAGCCCTCAAAATTTGCCTTGCAAGTAGTATTTTGCTATCTAAACTAGCTATAGTATTAGGATAATAATCATCAGTTCAACTGACAATTCTATTAATGCAAACAGATGCATGTGTGGCACTCCTTAAGATATTTGATGCACTGAAGGTTTGGTTGAAGAAAGGCAGCTGTAAACATTATTTCTGGGATGCCTAAAATAGGTGAAGAGGCCTTTGCATCAGGATGTCTATGTTTTTCTTCATGACAGATGGAAGAACTAGAAACTACGTACATGCTCAGATCACTAGCGGGCTATTTACCAAGGGTATAGTGTAGATGTAGTGAATGAAAGATTTGTATTTTCATAAAGCAAACATCCACTAGTGTGAACTGAGCTTAGCAAGTATATGTAGGTACATATATTTAGGTTTGTGCAGCATCAGATTATGCAGCATAAAAATTTAAATCCAAAGAACAGTTTGTGAGAACATTTTTCCCCTTATGTTTCCCATCTTTATTTCACTCTGTCACTCACAGACCTCGAATATTTGAAGGACAAACCCGCTTTTGATAGTAGGTATTCCTTGGATGGTTTGTCAGCATTCTCTAAGACCTGTATTTCTTTCGGTATCCTGTATTGCAAATCTCACTCATTATTTCTTATGTTTTCTGGCATCACCTTCTTCTCAGTGATAGTGAAGCACTATGTATTCATGTGATGCTTTATTCATAGTTGTATATAGTAGCCGCTTTCTGCAAGAAGCCATTCAGAATTTCACATAAATATGAAGTGACAGTGAAGATGCGCCAAACGCAATGGTCAACACCAATTGCATATCATTGCATGTAATTAAATATGGTGTCTTGATGAACGTAATTGAAGAATACGGTGCTTTAAAGAATGCTTTGTCTAGTAAATAATTAAAATAACAACGTGAACTTCTCGAGACATTTTTGCGGTGTTAGAACAATATTGTTGTAAATCCATCTGACAAAATCCAGTAGAAAAGTCTTTTTAGCATAATAAATGTCAGTCTTTTTTATGCCGCTGTTTTTTTTTTTTGTTGTTGTTGTTAACAGGAAGATCNNNNGGGGGGGGGGGGAATCTAAGATGGTTTAAAGTTATTGTGTGATGAACAACTTGTTTATTACACATTTTATTCTACAAGTGCTGTAATAGAGCACTTGATTTGAAGTTACAAGTGAAGGATACCGATGAAATTTGAAAAGACTCCACAATTTCATTAGTTAAACTATAAACTATATCAATCTGATATGAAAGTAAAAATAATTAAGACACGAATGGCAGTAAATTACACTAGTGTTCTTTAAATCTGCTAGATCCGTAGATATGCTAGTTTGCTAGACTGGCTGAGTTTGTTCAACCGTCTCACCTTTCCAGTATGTTATGTCACTTTCAGCTAGTGAAGTATGTCCACGGTATCTCATTTTCTGTTTGTTGCACGCATTTTCGCCCTGAATGTGTTTTCAGCTTGTGTTTGTCCATTGCACCTCCTTCCAGCTGGTGCTGCCTGCCAGTCTATTGTCCTATTGTAAAATGTGTGCTAGTTCATCTTATGGATACTGAAGGATGGTCATATTGTTCTTTCTATTTCCAGCAAGTTACGTATAGTTGCATATTTGTTCTATTAGCTCATGGCAAACTCACAAGCTGTGCTCAGTTTGCTGCTTTGTGACTCCTTTATTAGGAAAGGGACTTGGAAAGGTGGGGGAAAGGGAAGTTGGACCCGAAAGTTTTGAATTTCACCAGCTTTTTTTTTTTTTAATAATGGAGAGTTTCTTTGTAAGGCGTGGTCATAATTATCAATTTTCTTAACAGACACAATGACATGTGGTTGATTGTTGATAAAAAGGCCAAATTTCCTGCATTTGCAATAGCGCATTTTAAATATTACCACCAGCACCAAAATTTATAAGAAGATTACTTTAAAGAAGTGGGTATACCATTCATCATACACCTGTCCTATCACTGTATTACTATACAATGCATAAAAGCTGCACGTTGAATGGTGTGTGTTTGAGCACTGTTGTCAATGTTTTATTGCCATGCTAGTCTGCTCACACAGTGAGACTTGAGACAGATGTTACGTTAAATGGTGTTCCTCACAGTGCGCAGTGCATCCAGTTCGAGCAGTGTTACCAGCAAGTAATTTGGTTGCTACACATATTTTATCCCCTTTCCACTCTGCCTTCAGACTGAAAAGCAACCTTCATCCACCAGGAAAGGTGGAAGAGATTACAGCGGCAAAGTTTCGCTTTGTCTCTCTCTAAAACATAATAATTTAATGATGTTTTATAAGTATATTGTATTATGTTGTGATGAATTTGCCATTCATAATGTTGTCTTCTCTCCACATAGTTTCTTTCAGATTTTCAGTTTAATATAGTCATGTCCTAAAGTTGTGTGTTTTTGCTTATTTACTCTTGCTCAGACATAGTGGTTGATTTTCTGATTCGTCTTGTAATTATGATGTGCGCTTCCCTTTCCAGTGCAAATCCTATTTTCCTTGAGAAGATAATGTTGGAATATCAGGAAGACGGGTAGGTGTTTGCAGTGAAATCAACTTGTGCTTGCTTAGTTTGAGTAGCGGCTGAGTGATTTATGTAGAGAAGCTACTTAATTAAATTTTAACTTCATCACAGAGTTGAATTTTCTTGGATAACACATAAGATATTAAGGACTGAAGGCGCGAATTAAACAGATCTGCCTAACAATTTAATGCAGTTTTTGCATTTAACAACATCAAATAAAATAGAAATTTACAATTGTTACAGTTCAAATGTTGTCAAGTAATTACCTTTTACTTTACAAATTCTGCAGTGTTTTTTCCGTCTTTCCAGGGGTTTATGAACCCTTATCTTCTTCTCATCTCCTGCCCCTATACTTAAAAGCTATTATTTACATGTATCTTGTACTCTAAGCACAACATTTTGCAGTTTACGGTTATTGATGTTTATCACGTTGTGGTTGTTTGTGCATGAGGTCGCTTCATACAAAGCATATCATAACAAGATGCACCCTTGAAATGTAAATTTCCACTTTTTTCTCAATGCCTAGTCTCGTGGTGGTTTTAGGTTTTCTGTTTAGAAAGGCGTTATAGTTTTCAAAATAAATTCTTCTTTGTAAAAGCTCGTGTAACCGTCAGTTTTTTATTTTCTGTATCTGGCTGAAACGAAAGTTGCTGCCCTTGATTAGAGTTCACTGGCCATGAGTGCCGTCAAACCGTATTTTCTGCTGTAAACTAAATACCCTGTTGTTGTTCAGCCATGGCAAGTGCATTCGAAGAATGGGTACTGTTCCTAGTATTACTAATTAAAGCATGTGATTTAGGGCCTCATGCATCAACAACGACGACATATTACTACTCTCATGCTGTCGTTGATTTGTGATGTTTTCACAACTACAGTATGGCCTCACGATCTCGAACCCATGTGCATCCAAAGTTTTCCAAAGTTCCTTAATTTCCACATGACATTTTTCAAAACTTCAGGAATTCACTAAATGTGAAGGTACGTTGTTGCAGTTGGCTTTCGCTTCTTACCGTCAGCCCGATGCCTTTTTGTGCACGAAACAAACCAAATTTATTCAGCTTAAATTTGTATACGCATGCAAGATGGGCATCATGCTAACTGTACGTGACATATTGACTGTCCCTATCGCAAGCGGAGACCTATCGCAATGAGGTGTCTTTGCTCCATCTCACAGTCTCGAAATTATAAACTGGTTCCCTGGGATCTGAGTTCGTGAGGTCTCACTGTAGTTTATTTTCTGGTTTTAGTGGGCAGCTGGTGTGGGTTTCATTGTTGATCTGGGCATTGATTTCTGTTGGAATATTGTTGTTATGGTTCACTGACTTTGGATGTCAATGGCATTCACAGTAGATAAATTTTGCCTGCATGTAAACACCTCCGTCTTTTTAAGACACGAGTTCCTGTTTTCGATGCTCTGTTTTGAGGAGGCACCAGATGTTTACTTGACTAAGTGGAACTCCTCATAAAGAGTAAAAGGCTAACGTCAAAAATAGCAGTCCTATTATATATAAAAAAATATTCTCTTTCACTGAATGAAAAAAATAGGCTGTTCCTTAATTTGTTTTATATGTGAATTGAGATATTGATGTGAAGTTTACAACTGTGACTTCAAAATAGCGAAACTCCCATCTGATTATCTTTTAAATGTGCAGGATACATTTTACTGACATCATGATAAATATCTCCCGCGGTCAGTTACCTGTTTTTCCACATCTATTAGTAATTGTCATCGTGGGTTTTCTGTTTTCAAGACTCTTTGCAATTCAGATAGCAGAGAATACCCACAAAGATCGATGTTATCGTTTGTTATTCCCTGTTATTTTCATACTGAAAATATTTTCATATTAAAAATAACATTTGCTGGAGGTTAGTTTACACTTTGGCCCAGAATCAACGTCACTGCGCTTCACTGAGGACAGTAATGGGCGAATCGCTCATGCTATGTAACATTCTTTGTGTTTTTATTTTCTGTGCTATGATGATAAAATGCTAGGGTGATATCATCAGAGAGAACATATTTATACTTATAGTTCCAGAGGTGTCAGCAATGACCGGGCCATCAGCTTTTGACGACAGGGGCAAATGTCTATTTTGTGATTTTCTCTAGAATGTTGTTTTATCATGAATTATTTCAGTTTACTTACCTTGCTATTTTACAGGCCCTGTAACTGTACGAAATTAGACTTGCTCAAAAATGGGCTTCATGTGACGTGCAATTTTCAGTGGTTGTCTTTGTTAGACTAATTTCTGAGAACGATGTCCCATTGCTGGCCCCTCAACTTCTTAGATCGCCATTTCACGCTAATTTTATTACGTTATCCTGATGAACGAATGGTTTATTTGAAGAATATGAAGCACTGCCAACGAATTTTAAGTGTAACAATTAATAGTGAAAGGACGAATGTATAAAAATTCATGCCGGAAGGCAGTGCCTGACCCAGTGTCTGATCTTAATGTTTTGAGTGCGTGTCAGTGGGTCATTTCATTGACCTATTTAAACTTCACATTTTTTTCAAGCGTGATTAAAATTAAATGTTTGAAATTCCTGGCTCTTTCCCATGCATATCGTAGGAACACCACAGCAGCCTGAAGGTAGGAAGTAAACCTGTTATACCCCTCGTTTGAAGTTGCAATGCAAAAAAAAAAAAATCAGGATTAAATCCCCAAATACGAACGATAGAGCTTTTATAGACACGGTTGGTTGGTTGACTGAATCATGCTTATCTAGATCTAGATAGAGTTTCGAAGTCGGAATGCGTTCAGCCTGCAGCTTTAAGTAGATAATGGGATTCAAACCCAGCTTCATAAATTTTCGCTTTTCAAGTACACAGAATCTCGCATTTCAAGTTACACAACATTATTATCACGACGAAAGCTTTCGGCTCCGAAGAAGGCTTTAGGCCTACGGATAATGATGGGTTTTGTAGGTTGAAAACGGTAACTTTGGAAGATCTTTTTATAGAAGAAATCATGGCCCACAAAGGTCTAGACGATAGAGAAAAAAACAACAAAACTATTCAGCGGCATTTCAGTCTTTACAAGCGGTCATGTCCAAAACACGTAGGAAGTGGCGGTAGGCAAATATTATAATTATTATTGCAGGTCTTGAGGCATAGCTGTTGTAGACTGTAGTATAGGATGTGCATTGCAGGTTTGATGGAAAGTAGCAGTAGAACGAGAAATCAAAATAAAGGAGGAGTTGATGATTTCTGCGACGGGATGGTGGAATAAATCGGAGCAAACAGTCAATTTTGTCAACTGCTGAGCATTGATGAGTGAAGCAGCAAGAAAGGAAACGTTGAGATACAAATGGAAAAACAAAATGAATAAATCGCTACCATGTGGACCAAAATCCATATCAGGATGACAGCTTTATGTAAGGGTATCAATAAAGTAATTCGAGTTTGGTAGTATTTTATCTGCACCACGGTGTACTTTCAATAGGCGGGGAGATCATGCAGACCTGACGATACAAGGCCACAAAAGTAAATAGCAAAATGGATATTCTAAGTCTACTATTCAGATCGTATCAAACTGTTAAGGTCACTGGAGTAAGAGAGTATGATACTGAATGTTGGTGACCTTTAGGATTGACTTTCTTAATTTTTAGCATTCGTTCATAAAGTGTTTGTAGTTCACCACATTCATTAATAATACAAACAGTGTTGCTTATATAATATAATAGACTCGACATTATTATTGATGGATGGGCAAGAAGAGGAGTACGCTGTAAATTAGCATCATGACATATTGACCTAGATCTAGTAACTGAGCAGCGTTGATAACCAGAGGCGTAGCCAGAATTCCTGTCTTTTTGGGAGGAAACATTTTAGGAGTCGACTACACCGCTTGTAGTTTACCACCTCCGTGAATACAAACATTATTGCTATAATCTACTCGACATAATTTATTGATGAAAAGGCAAGAAAAACAGTGCGCTGTAAACTAGCATTATGACATATTATTGACCTACTTGCTGAACGGTGTTGACAATCAGAGGCGTAGCCAGAGTTCCTGTATTTGGAAAAAGGGACTTTTGGGAGTCGACTACATCGCTATACCAGCTTAGAAGCTGTTTACTAAAGAACAGCAGACAAGGGTCTGAGGTGGGGNGGGGGGGGGGGGCGCGGGGGGATGTGGAGATGCCCAATCACTCTCACACCCTCTCGCTGTCTGGCTACGCTACTGATGATGATAAACACGCTGTAAACAGGATGAGGGAACACACTGCTTTGAATGTGGTTTTGGATCAGCTTTCACTTCTTGATAGTTTATTGCTTTCTTTGTTCGTTTACTTATTTGGGGGTTTAATACTGAATATTTATCTTAATTCTGGATCACTGAATTTCGTTTATTTCATCAATGCTTTGTGCAGTCGGAATACTTCTAGTTGCATCTCTGTACAATATCTAGCGTTTCATTTATGCAGTGCTTTGTGCCACTGGCATGGCTTTCATTATTATTTCTCACATTCAGTGCTTAAATGCCATCTAGATCTAGCTGATCATAGCCAGTCGTGATTGCACGCATATCACGCAGGCTTTGATTTCTTTTTGAGAATTAATGGCATCAGTTTAACCTATCAGTTATTTCTTATGCACAGTTTATCTCTATGTTTATACAGTTTACATATGTTTAAAAGAGACTGGCATCTTCTTGTTTCACATAATAAGCTTTTCTCATAATCGGTGAAGAATTCGCTTTCTCCTCTTCAAACACAGGCTACACTGATTTCTAAACTAATATCCACTCTCTGCTCGTTCACTCCCTTTATCCACCATTCTCCAAATTGGTAGTATGTTGTTTCTTCATGCAGTCTGCTACAACCAGGAATAAACATTTAAGCTCCGATCCGATTGATTCTCTTGGGCTTAAGAGCTGATCAGTAGCGCTTAGTTTCATCGGTCGTGAGTGAACGTCTTTTGAGGAGTTAGATCCCGTATAAAAATAACGCCGNGGGGGGGGGGGGATCTATTCTGTGTCTATTTGTTGTTGAGAGCTTGCGCATTAACGACGAGATCTCTTATCGTCGGAAGAAGTATACTATACATTCTGCATGTTGAATTCACTAAGGGTACATTCAACACTGAAGCACAAATAGAATTCTTGGATGGTAAGATATCCCATCGTTAATGCACAAGCTCTCAAATAACAAGACTAGCGTCAAAAGAGGTTAGCGGTACACAATATTCTTTGCCCACCACCCCCAAAATCAGTCCAGTGCCACCACTCTCTCCCCTTTTCGCCTCCGCTCCCAATCTCCAGAATTACCACTCTTCATGGCTCGCCAGTTTATGAGATAAAATTGTAGAGCTTTTTTCCCCTTGTCGATAGTGGTTCAATAAACCGGGCGAGAAGGAAAAGATTTCGACAGTATGTAATATTCAACAGCTGAATATTTTCATTTTCCCCCCCAACTCTTTGCTGGCGTTACAGAAGAGAACACCACGTTCGCTACGTTCAGAAGTGCATACACCTTCACCATTACATAAAAAAAATTAGTGTTTCAGAAAATCCCACGCGGCTCCTTCAGTTCATTGTTCCTTTCTGCTTGCACTACGTTTTATTCAACCATCTGAAGTGGTGGCAACGTAATACCCCCCTTGATTCATAAAGGAGTTGCACACCTTTATTCAAATGCCAGCGATTAATAAGAATTAAAAAGAGAGGAATAGAACAACATGAATAAAACCGAGTGCAGGACGCTAGTGATGCATGACGTGACAGTCTTGGATACCCTCTACTTTTCCTTTCTCATTTATAGTGCATATCCAGTGGTGCGCACTCCTCTTTACTAATTCAGTACATTTTGCATGCAAAATTGCGCACCAGAGTGCTAAACGCTAAACAGTGCGTGTTGGTGGTAGTTTTAGAAATAAAAAACATTTATCTTAATATACAGTTGTTACATCACCACCACATTTCAAACATGTACGCAAGACACATTTGTGCATGTTACTACAGTCGTAGTTTCTTTTGGCCAAGTTTAATCCTCTTTATATTACTTTGAGAGACAGTCTTTTCCCTCAGTTCCGTGTAACATATTATTAACATACAGGAACTGAATAGCCTTTTGTGGTGATATGCATAATTATATGCATTAATGTGTCTTAGATACATGTGTGACATCTGGCGGGGAAGTGATGACTACATTATTATAGAGATGAAGTTCTCTTCAGATCACCTTCCACAGCAAGAAAAATAATGCACTGTTTAGAACTTCGATAGGCAATATTTTGCATGCAGCATGTATTGAATTAGAAAAAGGCAGTGTGCACCATTATCAGCTAGGCAAAAGTAAAAGATCTCCTAAAAATTTGGAACAAGCGAGTTGCAAAGTTGCAATTAAAGTGGGGAAAATGACAGTCTGCAAAACTTCAATACATTTTGCACATCTCTATCTCCCCTCCTCCACCATTCTTTCTCCTAGTCAGCTGATAGTTGAAACTAGCCCCTCCATTCCAGTGGCGTAACTAGGACTTTTAATTATATAGGAGAAGGGGGTAACCTTTTTTTGGGAGGGGAGGGGGGAAAGAGAGTGAGAGGGGAGAGAAAAGTGAAGAGGAACTTGTCAAAAGCATCTAATAGGATTCCCTCCTCCACCCGTGAATACTCAGTCGCCGCCTGTGTCGAAGCTGTAGTATGGTACATGGTACAGGTGATTAATTACATTTTTGAATAGACTGCTATCGCCAGTAAATAATAAGAAGGAACATGAGTGTGTAATATGTGTAAGTTGTGTGTGTGTATGGGGGAGGGAGGGGGAGAGGGGGCAGAGGGTAGAGAAGGGTGGGGAGAGCATTTTTAAAAGGAAACTGACGGTACTATGTTTAGTCTTTAGAACTGGACTTTTACTGTGGCCACACTCCATCGAGTTGTTGGATGAGGAAGGGGATGAGACGGAGTAATACAAATGAAATGTCTGCTTGATGTTTTATCCTGGTTTCTCGGCTGCCATCACGTGCTTCAACTTGAAGCACGCAGAAACTGCCACGTCCGACATCCATAAGACCTGGCGTAATCAGAGAATACGACTTCCTGAATCATCACGCAGACTGTCTTTGCTAAAATTATCGTCGCGGGGGCATGCAGTATTATCTCTGGACATCTGGAGATCCAGAGCTTTACATCTCTACTCTATTCCTCCATCAAATTACAGAGTGCTTGACCTTAATCCGTAGAATTTCCTCAAATTCTGCTCTCACATGCACTTAAGCTCCTTTGTGGACAGCTTTAAACATTATTAATTCTCAGCTCCTTTTTCATATTTAGCCACTCTTTTTCTGCGGAGAATTGATCGAGCTCTTTGTACTTTCAGTCGCTCAATCTTTATGATTGGCACTTTAACGAAGATTTTATCTCATCCTCAACATCCATGCAATTTGCTTGCTTCCTATTTCTGCCTTCGAACAGTCTCAAAAGAAACAAGTCAAATATGTTGGCCTTTTTTGTTCTATCAAAAATATGCACCTGTGATAAGTCGTGGCCTTTGTTCACCGATATTACATTTTCAAAAAATTAACTCTTCCATGTTGGCAAGAATCTTTTTTACTTTGAAATCTTATAATGTGTGAATGAGGCCGGAATAATTTCTGCATGTAACTGGTCGAAATCAAGAAAATATCAGATTTCTCATTCCTCATTGCTGATCCTGAATTAAAAAAAAAAAAAATGAGTGAAAGAGGTGGTGAAAGAGTCAAAGTTCTTGGCAAGATGCAAGGAAATGTAGTAGGCCTACATTTCAGATCCCATTCAAGAGAAAAGTAATAACCTGAGAATAATATAAACTTTACATATACAATGAATGATAGGATCGCTAAGAATGAAATGTTGCATTTGAAATGGAGATTCACATTTCTTTTTTTGCTCTTTTCCCAATCCTCCTTTCCCACTCCACCATCCACAACCAAACATGACTAAGCCTGAATTCGCTGGATGACAATGGCTTTGTCAGTGAGAGTACCTTCGATGAACAAGAGATGACTATGGCAATACACGGTGATGACCCCTTCTCTAGGCCAGCTGGCCAGTCCAACAAGGCTGAGTCCTATTTGTCTGCTGTCATCGCAGAACATGAAGCTGAGGGAGACATCGGAGCAGTGGAGACAGGTAGAGATCCAACAGTGGCATTCTCAGCTCCCTCTGGCCATCCTCCAGCATATTCAGACTTCAGGAATGGGTTACGTCCCAACAGCTACCATGAAAATGGAGGGTTGGCCTTGACTGATTTGTAACAGCCTTGTCCAGTCTGTTGGCTAATTCTTGCTCACTCTTTAGATTCATTGTTGGCATTTTACCTATTGTGCTTACTTGCCTCTGTGAATAGTTTCAATACTTGTCAAAACTGACTCTGTTATCAATTAGTGTATATGTACATACTGAATCTGTTATTTACTCATTCTCTCAAATTGGATTTGTCGTGTTGGAAGTTTTGTTATCTTTATTTTTCTCATATTTAGTTGATATTTCTAAAAATCATAAAAAGAGACCACAGTCTCTTGCTACCAGTTTTGTATATTGTATCAAATGCATATCAGAATGTATGATGATTACATGTTTCCTTGCCTTAATGCAGCCTATTTCCCTATAAGAATATACACATCATTTAAGATGTAGGTTATAAATTCATGTCTATACATGTTTAAGTAGATGTCCATCAAACTACGTAATAGGTACTTCTCGCTCTGTTGTGGAGCATGCAGAATGGCCAAGTGCTAGTGCACTTGTTTCCTGGTCTAAAAGGTCAAGAACTAGAATTTTAACAATGGCAGGTTTGCCTATGAATGATTTTATGGTGCTTATGTACCACCCATTTGTAGTGATTTGATAAACCTTGTCTCATGTATAGCCATCCATAACTGTGGTGAAAATGATGTGCTAAAAGCTACTCATAACACACTTATATTTCTCTCAGGAACTGTTTTACTGATTAAATAATGACCCAAGAAATCACCACAGAACTGTTATGTCACAAACCCTATTGGAAAACTTAATGTCTTTGTTAAAAAGATACTACACCAGGATACATGTTCTGAGTACCTGCTCTAGAGATCATAACCCAGCCAAGAAGTTCAGTGTTGCAGTTTCTTAATGGGATATGATCTGTGTCTTAGTGAGTTTTCACAATACCCCTGTATTTTTTTTAATCACTGCTCAATGGAGAATTATTATCTATTAATATATGTTGTTAATAATGTGTCAGCAGCAGCACTTTCAAAGGAGGATCACAGATGGTTCTGAAGAGATCAAGAGGACAGTGGTTGAGGTCTCTACCTCATCATTCCCTTTTCCTCCCAGTGACGCTAAATTGATGAACAAGAAGATAAGATTGTTTCCTTGGTGCTCTACCAAATAAACCTGATAACAAGTTTACGAGTATAGTCATGATGAAAGGAATATAGCAGAAAGCTGATGACAAATGAAATGGCAAAATTTTAACTTTTCTAAACCTCCATGATGCACTCTCCAAATCCTAATTTCATGAACCATAGACATGGAAATGAGAATCGTATTTCTACAGCAGAAATTATCTTGACATATTGTTGGTAGCTATTCATTATCATCATTTAGACTGACATGTCATATACATTTCATGCTAAATATACAGGTATTCACTTATGAAAATGCACTCATTGAGATTATTTGGTGCATATCATCAATGCACAGCACATAAAGTTTATCTTGTAGGTAGCTAGATCATTTCTGTCTTTTTTGTAAAGTAATTTAATTTGACATGGAGACTTCTTATATGCAGAGAGATCTGACTGTTTCATTAATTAAATGATTCATAACTTTTCTGTGTTACAGGCATTTTCATCACAGAAACTTAACAATTTTGCAAACAGGAAACTTATTCTAAGAAGCAAGCCTGCATAAGTTCTTCTAGTGAGGTGCATTCAAGAGTAGTTACTTCCTAAGTTGGTTTAATAGTGATAACTATCTCAGCTATTTTTGACACGTTTTACATAAAAAAAAATTCTCTCATGTCAAAATCTTAATACGCTTTACTAATGGGAAGGTTATGGATAAAAATATACCATGAGTTGCTACAACCTCTTATGCAATACCAATGGTGAAGAAACGTTGCTGTTATTCTTTATTTTTTATCTCAAGTCTGAAGATTATCAGGGAAAAATGTGGTGAGATTTATTTCAGTCTGAGCCCAGGATCAGAGCTTAAGCCGGAAATTGATTTGTTTAATAGTGACAGTCTGCTAAGGAATTGAGAGAGGAAATCAATATGCTATGTGTCTTAACCCTGTTTCTGCTCTAGGTCACTACCATGTCCAGTGATGGATGTTGGCATGGGCCGAATGAACCATCATCCAGGATCATGTGTCTTTAGTGGGCCCCATGCCAGAGGACAGGAAAATTGTGTTGGGGGAATTTGAGGGAGAAAAGAGAGACAGAAAAGGAAGAGGGGAGACAAAAAAGCTGTTCATCCTCAGTTTCCTTTAAATCTGTTGCTATTGCTATGGCTAAGTTTGCCCCAAACATGGTGTTTTTATGGTACTGTAGGGCCTTGGACAAAGTCTTTGTGTGGAGTTCCCTTAATTATGGGTATTAGTCAAAAATTTTGAAAAAGTTTTAAAATTCTCT
>JAWQUT010000011.1:275476-297315 GCA_033807755.1 Ellobium chinense | reverse complement strand
GGGGGGGGGGGGGTAGATGCTGGCATGATAATTAAAAAGGAGTTAGATCTGATAACCATATGGCACACACAGATCATGAGAAGGTGGAGGCGGGTCTGGTAATCCTGAGGTCAAACAAACTATGGTGAGGAGAAGACAAGATCTAGTAACCATATAGTTCATATTATAGACCATGGGGAGACTGGTGTAGGTCTTGTAACGTGTAGTTTACAGAGACAGTGGTGTGAAGGAGACAGATCTGGCAACCATATGGTTCTCATAGACCATGAGGAAAAGGATGCGTGTCTTGTAACCGTGTGGTTTACATAGACTGGTGTAAAGGGGACAGACCTGGCAACTATTATGATTCACATAGAATCATGGCAAACCGTAGGTCTGGTAACCGTGAAGTTCACATCAACCATTTTGAAAAAGAGCCAGATCTTCCAATTACCTCTGAAATGCAATACAGATCTGTAATATGATGCAATTCGTTTTTGGTTATTAATAATGGCTTCTGTTTACTTCTATAAATAAACAATCATAATCAAAATGCTAATAATTAATTTATGTAGCGCCAAAATTCACCTGGAAGAGTGCTCTAAGACACTTTACGTGGTGAAAATGAACTTTGATGATGATAGCAACTGTAAAAATGCGCATAGACACCCATCAGATCCATCTAGTACAGAATAATATCACCATGCGTAGTACAAGTGTAGACTACACGTTTACCCTGCTAAATAACAGTGTTTTTAGCCTGTTTTTATACGGAGCGATGTTTTCACTCTTTCTAGTGTTGGTACATAGATTGTTTCACATTTTGGGGGCACAGACTGAAAAAGACCCTTTCACCTATTGCTATAAATAGTTATCTTACGGATGATTGTAATACTAATCTATAATCTACCTGACCTCATCATGTCTGACGTTCAGTAGATATGTTAAACTGATTGGCATCTGAACTGGAAATGGATCTGTACAATATATTGTCGTATAGGCTGAACTTTGCATTTAGTCACTAGACTAGTCAAATTTCAATTCCAATAATTGTGACCGCAAACTGAGTTCATGCGTGATGAATTTGGATAACCCTGCTTGGAACCCAGTGTTTGGAAGAATTGGTATTGAAATTGAAGGAGAAGAAGAAGATAGGGAAGTATGGAAGATTATGGAAAGAAGTCGGGAAGCTCAGATAAAATTTACGTTTTCTGAACTCAAGTTCATGAACTGCGTTCATATTGATCTCAGTTCTGACCACCCTGTGAATAGTAAAGAAAGAAGTGTGAAAAAGATGCTTTTGACAGAGAATATAATTATGCTCAGCGAGATAATGTCCTGGTATGTTTGTTATTCACACGCACCACAATGAGAAGGACGAAGGCCTGGGAACCATGTGGTTAACATATGTCGTTGTCAAAATAAGATACAGATCTGGCAACCTTATAGTCTGCAAAGATCGTGGTGAAAAGGAGACAGATTTCGCAACCATTTGCTTTATATTTAAATCATGGTAGGTAGGATTCGGACCAGGCAATCCACAGACCATCAGGAGAAGGATGTGGGTCTGGCATCTCTGTGGTTCACATATACCACGCCAAAGAGGAGACAGGCAAAATGAAGACAGATCTGGTACACTATGATTCATACAATGTGTGTAAAGAAGACGAATATGGCTACCATATGGTTCATGTGGACAATGACGAGGAAAATACAGCGAGCTAATTACTTCCGAAATGCAAAAAAAGTGAATGAGGTAATGTTTTTCATTGCTATCATAATCAGGTGTTTTGTTTTAAGGTTGCGTTACTAGACCATAGTGATTGGGATCTATAAGCTATTTGGTTCACGCAGACTATACAGGAATACAGGTCTGGTTAGTCCGTGGTTCATACAAGTAGTGCTGAAAAAGATACGGATCTGGCAACAATATACTTCATATAGTCCACAGGGAGAAGAATGCAGATCTGGTAACATTTGGTTCATGGAGATCCTGATAAAAAGAGGACATTCCTGATAATCATGTGGTTCAGACAGACCACTGTGTAAAAGAGACAGATCAGAAACAATTTGGTTCTTACAGACCACGATGAAAAGGGGACATATCTGAAACCATGTGGTTCAGTCAGACCACTGTGTAATAGAGATAGATGAGAAACAATTTGGTTCTTACAGACCATGATGAAAAGGGGACATATCTGAAAACCATATGGTTCAGTCACACCACTGTGTAAAAGGGACATATCTTAAAACCGTATGGTTCTCACAGACTATGTGATTCACAAGGTGAGAAAGATAACCTGAGTCAACTCTTCTGAAATGCAACAGAGATCACTGGAATGATGTTTTTCATTGTGGACTTTTAATCAGGTGTCCTGTTTCGTGTTCTAAAAAGGTGTTTGCTAACTGTTTTGATCAAATGAACTTATGAATGATTTTTGTGGTAACCTATAGTCTGCAGATGAAACAAAAAATGATTAACAAAGACATAATAAGATCTCCACAGAAAAATCATGGAAGTCTTTAGCTCTTTATTGTTGAAGTTTTTTTTTGTTTTTTTTAAATAGTAATGTCAGTTTTTGCCAATCGCTGAGGTTGACTGTCAAAAGGAATGTTGAACTGAACTGGGATATATATTGTTGGAAATTTAGTTTAAATGTAATGAGTTGTACAAAATAGTTGTATGAACTGAATCCTGAATTGAGGCTGTAATTTATACTTTCAAGAACTGTAAGCTAAATTGAAATCATACATGATGAACTTTTGCAGCTGTGCTTGAAATTCTGGGTTGAATGACTTGATAGTAAATTTGAAGGATGAGGAGATGTAGGAATGAAAAACCACTACTGCCTACAAATAATTTATGAAATTCGTGGATGTTTCTTTGTCTGTTTGTCGGCAGGTTTATTATGTGTGTTATCCCATAACGAAGTGGAAGTAATAAAAAGATGAAGAGTTTCATGTGATTCATGTAGGAATGAGGAAACAGATCTGGCAACCATATGGTTTACGCAGACCATGGTGACAAGCAAAAAAGATCTGGCAAGTGTGTATTGAACACAGATCGCAATGTTCAAGATATGCAGTTGGGAACCATGGGGTTCACACAAATCACTGATAGAAGGACGAAGGTTATTGTGGTTAACATAAACCTTGATAAGAATGAAAGACATAGTTGGTAACCATATGGTTCATGTAGACCATTGTGACAAGGATAAGGTCTGGCAACTTTATGGTTTACTCGGACCACGTTGCTCAAGAGATGCTACTGGGGAGCATGTGGTTGACATAGACCATTACCAAAAGGATGAAGGTTCTTGTGGTTCATAAAAACCATGAGGAGAATAGAAGACATATTCATGCAACCTTGAGGTTCATGTATACCATAGTGACGAGGATAAAGGATAGGCGATTTTATAGTTCATTCAGTCCACTGTGAACAGAGACGAAATTTAGAACCATGTGGTTCACACAGACCATTATAAGAAGAATAAAGGCCCTTGTGGTTCATAAAAAAATGATGATAAAAAGAGATAATGTTTGGCAACTGTATGATTGATATGGACTGTGATGAGGAGGATAAAAGTCTGTTAAGTGTCTGGTTCACACAGACCATTACGAGAAGAATAAAGGCCCTTGTGGTTTACATAAAACCATGATGAGAAAAGAGATAATGTTTAGCAACTGTGTGATTGATGTAGACTGTGATGAGGAGGATAAAAGTCTGGCAAATGTCTGGTTCACACAGACCACAGTGAGCAAAAGTCGAAGTTTTCAACCATGTGGTTCGAAATACCAGTTTGAAGAAGACGAAGGCCCGTGTGGTTTAAATAAATCATGATTAACAAAAGACATACATTGGCCACCAAATGGTTCACAGAGACCATGTGGAAAAAGATAAAAGTCTGCCAACTGTGTGGTTCACACAGACCATTCTGAGCAAAAACGCAATTTGGAACATGTGGTTCACACAGACCATGACGAGAAGGGTAAAAGCCCTTGTGGCTAATGTAAACCATGATGATAAAAGGGCATATTTAGAGATAACATGGTTCACGTAGACTATGGTGACAAGGATAAAGGCCTGGCAACTGTGTGGTTCTCTCAGGCAACGATGATCAAGAAACGCAATCTGGAACGATATAGTTCACATGGACCATTTACAGAAGGATGAACGCCCTTTTGAGCAAATGATACATTTAGCAAACGGATGATTAACCCTCTAAGCCCCAGTAGAAAAAATGTTTATATGATCACAAAGCTGGTTCTTTTAGATATTTTGAGGAAATGTTTTAGATCTCTTCCTATATTGTCTAGACGGTTTATTGATATGTAGTGCTAGTTCTTTGAAGAATCATTTCCACAAACCACTTTTTATGGAAACACCAAGCTCATGTGCCATATACGGCACAGTGGGTATTTGAGGGTTAATGTAGGCCACAGTGCGAAGAATAAAGATCAGGTAACTGTGCGGTTCTTATAAACCACGATGAGAAAAAGACATCTGGTAATCGTATGATTCACGTAGACTATGGTGACAAAGATAAAGGGCTGGCAAATTTATGATTCACTGAGACCACGGTGTGGAAAAGAAGCAATTTTGAACCATGAAATTCACATAGACCGTAACAGAAGGATAAACGCCCTTGTGGTTCCTGATTGACAACTTTATGATTCAATCAGACCACAGTGCTTAAGCGATGCAGCCTGGAACCATGTGATTTATATACACCATTAACAGTAGGATGAATGCTCTTGTAATTCATATAAACTATGATGAGAAAAAGACTAATAATCGTATGGTTCACGTAGACTATGATGACAGATAAAGGTCAGACCACGGTATTCAAAAGATACAGTCTGGAACCATGTGGTTAACATTTTAGACCATTAACAGAAGGATGAATGCCCTTGTGGTTCATATAAACCACGCTGAGAAAAAGACATAGGTAATCATATGATAAACATAGACTGTGGTGACAAGATAAAGGTGTGGCAACTTTATAGTTCACTTAGAACACAGTGTTGAAAAGATGCAAATTTGAACCATGTGTTTCACATAGACCTTAACAGAAGGATGAACGCCCTTGTGGTTCATGATAGCTGGCAACTTTATAGGATAATCAGACAACAGTGTTTAAGAGATGCAGTTTGGAACCATGTGGTTAAAATAGACAAGTAACAGAAGGATGAACGCCCGTGTGTTTGACATAAACCTTGATGAGAAAAAGACATAGGTAAGCCTATGCCTCATGTAGACTATAGTGACAAAAATAAAGGTCTGGCAATTTCATGGAACCATATGGTTTAACAGACGGATCAATTCCTTGTGGTTTATATAAACCATGATTAAACGAAGATATAGGAAATCATACTATTCACATAAACTGTTGTAACAAAGATAAAGGTCAGGCAACTTTATGGTTCACTCAGACCACGGTGTCGAAGAGATGCAGTTTGGCACCATGTGGTTCAAATAGACCATTAACAGAAGGATGAACGCGTTGCTCAAGACATGCAATTTGGAACCATGTGGTTCACATAGATCTTAACAGAAGGATAACCGCCCTTGTGGTTCATGATGTCAGGCAACTTTATCGGTTACTCAGAACACAGTGTTTAAGAGATACAGTTTGGAACCATGTGGTTCAAATAGACCATTATGAGAAGGATAAAAGTGCGTGTGGTTCATATAAACCATGATGAGGGAAAAAAAGACAATATTTAGCAGTTGTTTGATTTATGTAGAAAACAGATCTGGGAATTGCGTGGTTCATTCAGTGCACTATGAACAAGAAATGAATTTGCAAGTAAGTGGTTGAAGCAGACCATGGGAAAAAGGATACCGCTTCTAATCCATCAGGTTCGCATCCATCGTGGTGAAAAGAATGTAGCCCTACATCTTTCAAAAGGGGCGTCGCATGCAGGTAATTTATGAATCTGAGATTACCAGCATATTATCTTTCTAGTCTTATTCAAATGAATTGATCTGCAATGTTTTTAAAATGTTCAGACATCGCCTCTGTTCTATTTCATCTATGAGCCATTCACAAGCTTTGGTAATATGATTTCATCAATGTTAGCTAGTTTTCTTTACCTATATTTGAAAGCCTGTACATCGTATCAAAGATTCAGCTTAGCTATCTTCTCAGTGGAATGCACACAAAGGCAATATGTAGAGAGAGACTTTAGAAAGAAGAGGTCAATGATAGTAATCTTTAGTCTAGAGATGACAAAAATGATTGATAACTGGATAATGTGAATACCACAAGAATAAGCTGTAAGTCTAGAAATGTATTGATCAAGTATTTTCTGTTTTAGTGACGATATTTGTCATTACCAAGGGGGATGATGAAATGAACTGAGATCTGAACTGAGCTTATTAATGGGAGCTGAGACCACGATGGTGAAGACCTGGCGACCATGTTGTTTACAGAGACCATGAGAAGACTTTTGCCGGTCTGATAATTTTGTGGTTTACACTAACAACGGTATGGTAAGGAAAGAGTCAGATCTGGCAATCAGGTGGTTCATCCAGACCACGACAAAAGAATACAAATCTGGAAATCATGTGGCTCACACAGGCCATGGTGAAAAGGAGACAAACCTAGCAAGCATCTGGCTCATACAGAGAAGAGCAGAAGATATCTTGTCACCGTGAATCATCGCCTGGAAGAAGTAGCGCCAGTTATGGGAGAAAGGGATCTGGGTCTTGTAACCCTGTGCTTCATCCAGGTTATGATAAAAAAGAAGACAGATGTGGTAATTTTGTGTTTCCCACAACCCACAAGGCCATGGCCGCTTGCATGTTTATCATGTAGTTTACATAGACCATGGTGTAAAGGAGACAGATCTGGCGACCATATTGTTCACACATACCAGAGGTATATTGATGCGGGTCTGATAACCCTGTGGTTTACACAGACCAAGATGTAAAGGAGACAGATCTGGCGACCATATGGTTCACACAGATCAAGTGGAGACTGATGCGAGTCTGGTAACCCTCTGGTTTACAAAGACAATGATGATAAGAAGACAGATGATGCGACCATATGGTTCATATAGACCATGCTATAAAGAAGACAAATCTGGCGATCATGTGGTTCATACGTAGACTAAGGGGAACTTAATGCGGGTTTGGTAACTCTATGGTTTACACAGACAATGGTGTAAAAGCGATAGATCTGGAGACTTTATGGTTCATATAGACCGTGGGGAAGTGGGAGAAGAAGGAGGGGGGGGATCTCGAAATAGCACCCTTGTGGTTCACACAGACCGTGATATAAAGAAGAAATGAGAAAGATATTGGGTGTCACTTACTTTTAAAATGCAACAGAAATCACTGTGATTAAAAAAAAAAATCCATTGTTGTCTTTTAATGTGGCATGCTGTTTAGTCCTCTAAAATGCTTTTTGCCAACTTTATTTAACTTAATGATCTTATGGATGATAGTAGTGATGATAATGATGAATAGCTTGATAATGTTCTTACCACAAGAATAGTCATGTAAGTGAACATCTTTATTGTCAAAATGTTTTCTGCTCTAATGTTAATATTAATTTGCTATTGCCAAGCTTGGCCGCGGGATGTTGAACTGAACTAAGATCTGAACTGAGCGTATAATATTGGGAAATGAGACCATGGTGGACAGAATACGGGCCTAGAAACCTTGTTAGTCACACACACTGCTGTGGAAAGGACACAGATCTGGCAACCAGATGGTTCACACAGACCATGAGGAAACAGAAGAGGACATACCGATTTTATGGTTTACACGGACATTCGTGTAAAAGAGACAGATCTGGCTACCATTTGGTTCACACAGATCAAGGGAAGACTGGTGCCGGTGTGGAACCCTGTAGTTCACACAGACCATAGTGAGGAGATGACAGACTTGACATTATAGTTTCCAGTGACCCCGAAAAATAGGAGACAGATCTGGTAACCAGCTGGTATACACAGATCATGAAAAAATGGAATTAGATGTGGTAAGTCTGTGGTTCACACAGACTGTAATGAATAGAAGACAGATATGATAACCATTTGATTCATAATTAATATAGACCAAGCGGAACTGATAATTTTGTGGTCCACACAGATCACGACAAAGTGGATCCGTCTGTGGTTCACACAAACCATAATGGCGAGGAGACAATCTGACAACCATGTGGTTCATACAGACTGTGACAAACAGAAGACAGACCTGGTAACCAATTGGTTAAGATAGACTATGAGAAATTGTTTATACACGTGGTATGTCTGTGATTCACATAAACCATGGCGACAAGGAGACAGATTTGAGAACCATGTAATTCACACAGAGGGTAAGAAAAAGGAGAAAGATCTGGAAACCATGCGGCTCACACAAAATCATGGTGAAAGTGCATATCTGGCAACCAAATGGTTCACACGATCACAGGGAGAGGAATTTGGGTTTGATAATCCTGTGGTTCACACAGATCATGGTAAAAAGAGGACACATGTGGCAACCATGTGTTCCACACAGACAAAGAGAGATGGATTCTGGCTGATAATCATGTAGTTCACACAGACCATGATGTGTGAAGGAGTCAGATCTGACGATTATAAGGCACACACAGACCACAAGGAGATGGGGAGAGTTAGGTAATACTGAGTTTTACACAGACGATAGTGTGAAGGAGACAGATCTGTGACCATAATATGGTTTACACAGACCATGAGGAGATAAATGCGGGTCTGGTGATCCTGTGGTTCACACAGATCATTGGGTGGGGGAGAGGAGGAGATAATAGATTTGAAAACCGTGCCACACAGACTGTGTTAAAAAAAACAAANTGGGGAGGGGGGATAACAGATTTGACAACCATGCCACACTGACTGTGATAAAAGAAAACACATCTGGTAACCAGCTGGTTCACACAGATCATGATATAAAGAAGAAAGATCACGTTCTAGCATGATAATCATGTAGTAGACACAGGCCATGATGTAAAGGTGACGACTGTGTGGTTCAGACAAACCATGATGATGAGGAGAAAGATGTGGAAACCATGTGGCTCATTCAAACCATGGTGAAAAATGAGGTAGATTTAACAACCATTCGGCTCACGTAGCTCATGAGGAAAAAAGATTTGGATCTGGTAATCCTGTGCTTCATACAGACCATGATAAAAAGAAGACAGATGTGGCAGGCAAGTGTTTCACGCAGACCTGGGAGGTAGATGCTGGCATGATAATTAAAAAGGAGTCAGATCTGATAACCACAGATCATGAGAAGGTGGAGGCGGGTCTGGTAATCCTGAGGTCAAACAAACTATGGTGAGGAGAAGACAAGATCTAGTAACCATATAGTTCATATTATAGACCATGGGGAGACTGGTGTAGGTCTTGTAACGTGTAGTTTACAGAGACAGTGGTGTGAAGGAGACAGATCTGACAACCATATGGTTCTCATAGACCATGAGGAAAAGGATGCGTGTCTTGTAACCGTGTGGTTTACATAGACTGGTGTAAAGGGGACAGACCTGGCAACTATTATGATTCACATAGAATCATGGCAAACCGTAGGTCTGGTAACCGTGAAGTTCACATCAACCATTTTGAAAAAGAACCAGATCTGTAATATGATGCAATTCGTTTTTGGTTATTAATAATGGCTTCTGTTTACTTCTATAAATAAACAATGATAATCAAAATGCTAATAATTAATTTATATAGCGCCAAAATTCACCTGGAAGAGTGCTCTAAGACACTTTACGTGGTGAAAATGAACTTTGATGATGATAGCAAATGTATAAATGCGCATAGACACCCATCAGATCCATCCAGTACAGAATAATATCACCATGCGTAGTATAAGTGTAGACTACACGTATACCCTACTAAATAACGGTGTTTTTAGCCTGTTTTTTATACGGAGCGATGTTTTCACTCTTTCTAGTGTTGGTACATAGATTGTTTCACATTTTGGGAGCACAGACTGAAAGAGGCTCTTTCACCTATTGCTATAAATAGTTATCTTACGGATGATTGTAATAATAATCTATAATCTACCTGACCTCATCATGTCTGACGTTCAGTAGATATGTTAAACTGATTGGCATCTGAACTGGAAATGGATATGTACAATATATTGTCATATAGGCTGAACTTTGCATTTAGCCACTAGTCTAATTTCAATTCCAATAATTGTGACCGCAAACTGAGTTCATGCGTGATGAATTTGGATAACCCTGCTTGGAACCCAGTGTTTGGAAGAATTGGTATTGAAATTGAAGGAGAAGAAGAAGATATGGAAGTATGGAAGATTATGGAAAGAAGTAGGAAGCTCACATAAAATTTACGTTTTCTGAACTCAAGTTCATGAACTGCGTTCATATTGATCTCAGTTCTGACCACCCTGTGAATAGTAAAGAAAGAAGTGTAAAAAAGATGCTTTTGACAGAGAATATAATTATGCTCAGCGAGATAATGTCCTGGTATGTTTGTTACTCACACGCACCACAATGAGAAGGACGAAGGTCTGGGAACCATGTGGTTAACATATGTCGTAGTCAAAATAAGATACAGATCTGGCAACCTTATAGTCTGCGAAGATCGTGGTGAAAAGGAGACAGATTTCGCAACCATTTGCTTTATATTTAAATCATGGTAGGTAGGATTCGGACCAGGCAATCCACAGACCATCAGGAGAAGGATGTGGGTCTGGCATCTCTGTGGTTCACATATACCACGCCAAAGAGGAGACAGACAAAATGATGACAGATCTGGACACTATGATTCATACAGATGTGTGTAAAGAAGACGAATATGGCTACCATATGGTTCATGTGGACAATGATGAGAAAAATACAGCGAGCTAGTTACTTCCGAAATGCAAAAAAAGTAAATGAGGTAATGTTTTTCATTGCTATCTTAATCAGGTGTTTTGTTTTAAGGTTGCGTTACTAGACCATAGTGATTGGGATCTATAAGCTATTTGGTTCACGCAGACTATACAGGAATACAGGTCTGGTTAGTCCGTGGTTCATACAAGTAGTGCTGAAAAAGATACGGATCTGGCAACAATATACTTCATATAGTCCACAGGGAGAAGAATGCAGATCTGGTAACATTTGGTTCATGGAGATCCTGATAAAAAGAGGACATTCCTGATAATCATGTGGTTCAGACAGACCACTGTGTAAAAGAGACAGATCAGAAACAATTTGGTTCTTACAGACCACGATGAAAAGGGGACATATCTGAAACCATGTGGTTCAGTCAGACCACTGTGTAATAGAGATAGATGAGAAACAATTTGGTTCTTACAGACCATGATGAAAAGGGGACATATCTGAAAACCATATGGTTCAGTCACACCACTGTGTAAAAGGGACATATCTTAAAACCGTATGGTTCTCACAGACTATGTGGTTCACAAGGTGAGAAAGATAACATGAGTCAACTCTTCTGAAATGCAACAGAGATCACTGGAATGATGTTTTTCATTGTGGACTTTTAATCAGGTGTCCTGTTTCGTGTTCTAAAAAGGTGTTTGCTAACTGTTTTGATCAAATGAACTTATGAATGATTTTTGTGGTAACCTATAGTCTGCAGATGAAACAAAAAATGATTAACAAAGACATAATAAGATCTCCACAGAAAAATCATGGAAGTCTTTAGCTCTTTATTGTTGAAGTTTTTTTTTGTTTTTTTTAAATAGTAATGTCAGTTTTTGCCAATCGCTGAGGTTGACTGTCAAAAGGAATGTTGAACTGAACTGGGATATATATTGTTGGAAATTTAGTTTAAATGTAATGAGTTGTACAAAATAGTTGTATGAACTGAATCCTGAATTGAGGCTGTAATTTATACTTTCAAGAACTGTAAGCTAAATTGAAATCATACATGATGAACTTTTGCAGCTGTGCTTGAAATTCTGGGTTGAATGACTTGATAGTAAATTTGAAGGATGAGGAGATGTAGGAATGAAAAACCACTACTGCCTACAAATAATTTATGAAATTCGTGGATGTTTCTTTGTCTGTTTGTCGGCAGGTTTATTATGTGTGTTATCCCATAACGAAGTGGAAGTAATAAAAAGATGAAGAGTTTCATGTGATTCATACAGGAACGAGGAAACAGATCTGGCAACCATATGGTTCACGCAGACCATGGTGACAAGCAAAACAGATCTGGATAGTGTGTGTTGAACACAGATCGCAGTGTTCAAGATATGTAATTTGGAACCGTGGGGTTCAAACAGACCACTGAATCTGATAGAAGGACGAAGGTTATTGTGGTTAACATAAACCTTGATAAGAATGAAAGACATAGTTGGCAACCATATGGTTCACATTGACCATGGTGACAAGGAAAAAAGATCTGGAAAGTGTGTGTTGAACACAGATCGCAGTGTTCAAGATATGTAATTTGGAACCATGGGGTTCACACAGACCACTGATAGAAGGATGAAGGTTATTGTGGTTAACATAAACCTTGATAAGAATGAAAGACATAGTTGGCAACCATATGGTTCACATTGACCATGGTGACAAGGAAAAAAGATCTGGAAAGTGTGTGTTGAACACAGATCGCAGTGTTCAAGATATGTAATTTGGAACCATGGGGTTCACACAGACCACTGATAGAAGGATGAAGGTTATTGTGGTTAACATAAACCTTGATAAGAATGAAAGACATAGTTGGCAACCATATGGTTCACATTGACCATGGTGACAAGGAAAAAAGATCTGGAAAGTGTGTGTTGAACACAGATCGCAGTGTTCAAGATATGTAATTTGGAACCATGGGGTTCACACAGACCACTGATAGAAGGATGAAGGTTATTGTGGTTAACATAAACCTTGATAAGAATGAAAGACATAGTTGGCAACCATATGGTTCACATAGACCATGGTGACAAGGAAAAAAGATCTGGAAAGTGTGTGTTGAACACAGATCGCAGTGTTCAAGATATGTAATTTGGAACCATGGGGTACACATAGACCACTGATAGAAGGATGAAGGTTATTGTGGTTGACATAAACCTTGATAACAATGAAAGCCATAGTTGGCAACCATATGGTTCATGTAGACCATTGTGACAAGGATAAGGTCTGGCAACTTTATGGTTTACTCGGACCACGTTGCTCAAGAGATGCTACTGAGGATCATGTGGTTGATATAGACCATTACCAAAAGGATGAAGGTTCTTGTGGTTCATATAAACCATGAGGAGAATAGAACGACATATTCATGCAACCTTGAGGTTCATGTATACCATAGTGAGAAGGATAAAGGATAGGCGATTTTATAGTTCATTCAGTCCACTGTGAACAGTGACGAAATTTAGAACCATGTGGTTCACACAGACCATTACGAGAAGAATAAAGGCTCTTGTGGTTCATACAAAAATGATGATAAAAAGAGATAATGTTTGGCAACTGTATGATTGATGTGGACTGTGATGAGGAGGATAAAAGTCTGGCAAGTGTCTGGTTCACACAGAGCACTGTGAGCAAAAGTCAAATTTTTTAACCACGTGGTTCGAAATACCAGTTTGAAAAAGACGAAGGCCCGTGTGGTTTAGATAAATCATGATTAACAAAAGACATACATTGGCCACCAAATGGTTCACAAAGACCATGTGGAAAAAGATAAAAGTCTGCCAACTGTGTGGTTCACGCAGACCACTCTGAGCAAGAAACGCAATTTGGAACATGTGGTTCACACAGACCATGACGAGAAGGATAAAAGCCCTTGTGGCTAGTGTAAACCATGATGATAAAATGACATATTTAGCAATCACATGGTTCACGTAGACTATGGTGACAAGGATAAAGGCCTGGCAACTGTGTGGTTCTCTCAGGCAACGATGATCAAGAAAAGCAATTTGGAACGGTATGGTTCACATGGACCATCTACAGAAGGATGAACGCCCTTTTGAGCAAAGGATACATTTAGCAAACAAATGATTAATGTAGGCCACAGTGCGAAGAATAAAGGTCAGGCAACTGTGCGGTTCTTGTAAACCATGATGAGAAAAAGACATTTGGTAATCGTATGATTTACGTGGACTATGGTGACAAAGACAAAGGTCTGGCAAATTTATGATTCACTCAGACCACGGTGTGGAAAAGAAGTAATTTTGAACCATGTGATTCACATAGACCGTAACAGAATGATAAACGCCCTTGTGGTTCCTGATGTCTGGCAACTTTATGATTCAATCAGACCACAGTGTTTAAGCGATGCCGTCTGGAACTATGTGATTTATATAGACCATTAACAGAAGGATGAATGCTCTTGTAATTCATATAAACTATGATGAGAAAAAGACAGATAATCGTATGGTTCACATAGACCATGGTGACATAGATAAAGGTCTGGCAAATTCATGGTTTACTCAGACCACGGTGTTCAAAAGATACAGTCTGGAACCATGTGGTTAACATTTTAGACCATTAACAGAAGGATGAATGCCCTTGTGGTTCATATAAACCAAGCTGAGAAAAAGACATAGGTAACCATATGATAAACATAGACTGTGGTAACAAGATAAAGGTAAGGCAACTTTATAGTTCACTTAGAACACAATGTTGAAAAAATGCAAATTTGAACAATGTGTTTCACATAGACCTTAACAGAAGGATAAACGCCCTTGTGGTTCATGATAGCTGGTAACTTTATCGGTTACTCAGACCACAGTGTTTAAGAGATGCAATTTGGAACCATGTGGTTAAAATAGACAAGTAACAGAAGGATGAACGCCAGTGTGTTTGACATAAACCTTGATGAGAAAAAGACATAGGTAAGCGTATGCCTCATGTAGACTACAGTGACAAAAATAAAGGTCTGACAATTTCATGGAACCATGTGGTTTAAGAGACGGATCAGTCCCCTGTGGTTTATATAAACCATGATGAAACGAAGCTATAGGAAATCATATTATTCACATAGAATGTTGTAACAAAGATAAAGGTCAATCAACCTTATGGTTCACTCAGACCACGGTGTTGAAGAGATGCAGTTTGAACCATGCGGTTTAAATAGACCATTAACAGAAGGATGAGCGCCCGTGTGGTTCATGTAAACCACGGTGAAAAATGACATCACAAAGATATAGGTGCGGCAAAATTTATGGTTTACTACGACCAAGGTGCTCAAGAAATTCAGTTTGAAACCTTGTGGTTCACAAAGACCATTAAGAGAAGAGAGAACGCCTTGTGGTTCATATAAACCATGAGAAAAAGACGTAGGTAATCGTTGGTTCATGTAGACTATAGTGACAAAGATAAAGGTGTATGAACTTTAAGATTCACTCTGACCTTGGGGTTCAAGAGATGGAATTCGTTTCCATGTGGTTCAAAAAGACTATTAACAGAAGAATGAAAACCTTGTGGTTCATATAAACCATGATGAAAAAAAGACATAGGAATTTGTATGATTCACGTAGACTATAGTTACAAAACTAAAGATGTGGCATCTTTATGGTTCACTTAGACCACGTTGTTCAAGACATGCAATTTGGAACCATGTGGTTCACACAGACCTTAACAGAAGGATAACCGCCCTTGCGGTTCATGATGTCTGGCAACTTTATCAGTTACTCAGAACACAGTGTTTAAGAGATACAGTTTGGAACCATGTGGTTCAAATAGACCATTACGAGAAGGATACAAGTGCGTCTGGTTGATATAAAATCATGATGAGGAAAAAAAAAAGACAATATTTAGCAGTTGTTTGATTTATGTAGAAAACAGATTTGGGAATTGCGTGGTTCATTCAGTGCACTATGAACAAGAGGTGAATTTGCAAATAAGTGGTTCAAGCAGACCATGGGAAAAAGGATACCGCTTCTAATCCATCAGGTTCGCATCCATCGTGGTGAAAAGAATATAGCCCTACATCTTTCAAAAGGGGCGTCGCATGCAGGTAATTTATGAATCTGAGATTACCAGCATAATATTATCTTTCTAGTCTTATTCAAATGAATTGATCTGCAATGTTTTTAAAATGTTCAGACATCACCTCTGTTCTGTTTCATCTATGAGCCATTCACAAGCTTTGGTAATATGATTTCGTCAATGTTAGCTAGTTTTCTTTACCTATATTTGAAAGCCTGCACACCCGTATCAAAGATTCAGCTCCGCTATCTCCTCAGTGGAATGCACACAAAGGCAGTATGTAGAGAGAGACTTTATAAAGAAGAGGCCAATGATATGAGAGCCGGATACTTTTGGAACCAAATACCGAACGTTTGAATTTCTAAAAGTCATTGACTCGCACATACATACCCAAAAAAGGCTAGATTACAAGAAATATGATCCTGGCTACGACCCTTTCTTTCAACTGTCTGGGTCATGCAGACCATGATGAGAAGTTTACGGGCGGACAGTTGGCTTTGGAGCTGGGTTGATCAGGGTGCTGAATTGTGGCAACTAGCAATCATTTTTTAGTGTATTTAATTTGCAATAGTATGTATTTATGTGTATGAAAGTATATTGTCTTATGCGTAAATATTGTAAATGGTATTTGAAACACTTTATGACATTTTAAAACGCTTTCACCATAAATAGAAAGACGAATTTCCGATTTGACGCAGATAATGATGGTATCACACACTACAACATGGCAAGCAGGTAGGAGTCGAAGGCTCGTAGGGAGGAAAAACGTGAGCCTAATCTGGGAGTGATACATTGTGATTTTGTCAACTTTACTTTAGACGACAGAAAAAAAAATGAAGTCATGCAAAACTATAGGCAATTCGTTTTAACCGTCATGAAGCGAACATGGAATCAGCTCTATCTGATACGCTACCCCTTTTAAAATGAGTGATGATTTTTCTCGCATATTGGTGGCGGTTCGGCAAACGCTAATGTCCAACTTGGACAGCTACCTCACCGTCGCGTCGTAGTAAAGACAGTCTTCAAGGGGAGACGTTAAAAATGCTCGACATTGCATAACGCCGTGAGGGTATTTAGTGAACTGAAAAAAAAACCCAGCGCTAATACTGTTAAGAAGAAAGTAAGAAGATGTCATGCGAAAGATGTCATATCTCTCTTCATTTACCCCTCTCCCATCGCATTCTTCCCCTCCCAGTCCCCATCCCCATCCACGCCTGATTGTCAGATGTGAGTGATTCCACGAGTGACGCAACATGATAAATTTAAGTGGACACCTACTCTCCAAAAGAATATAATATGTACAGAGGCACTCATCTTTATAAGAGACGTTATTAATATGCAGCCTCTACGTCGCAATGTGAACCACAATAGTTACCTACAGTGTATAATGGCGGCTGAGTTTGTAGACTAGATTAGTTACAAGCTAGTCGATGCTCTTTGATATAATGGGTCTGTGGCCTATGATGGCATTGCGCGGCATCTGGGAAATAGCTGTTGGGGCTTCTGTAGATTTTGTTGTAATTGTTCTTCATACAGCCTCCCTTCCCATGCCCCCACTCCCCCTTGCGCACTCTCCGTTAACGATTGCATTGTATGGCTGTTTGATTGGACTGAATAATGCGAGGTTAGGTTGACCCATATGGAAGTAAGCAACTTGCAAGCTCTACAATTCTGAGCAAAGGATTCAGAAAAATACATGGAAACATTTGCATTCACTACAGTTGTAAGTGAAAGGCTCAGTGAAACACTGAAACACTGAAATACTTGCAAAAGTTGCTGTTCTATGTAAAAGACTTAGAGAAATGCGAACGCACGCACAACTTCTATAGTTCTAAGCACAGGGCTCAGAAAAGCATAAAGGCACTTGCAATTATTTAATTACAGCTCTAAGGGAAAAGGCTCAATATAAATTCAGATATTAGTTTTAATGCCTTAAGCTGCTAATTCAGTTCTCAGCAAAGTGCTCAGAGCGATACTTGGTGTTTGGAGAAATAGCTCAAATATTTAGATTTAATAGCCCTGACTCTTCTAGTAATAGGCTCAAACAAGGAGAGGAAAATGAATAATAAGTATGCAGTCCTCAGAGTTCAGAGGAAATGGCTCAAACGAACAATACAAGAACTCTTAGCTCATAGTTCTGAGCGAAAATCTCAGACCGTCAATGAAAGAACAATCATCTTTTAGTTCTGAGCGAAAGACTCAGATCACCAATAAAGGAACAATCATTACTGTATTTTGAGAGAAGGTCTCAAAAATTTGCATAACTGAAAATAAGCAATTCCTCGAGGTCTAAGCTAACGGCTTAAAAAGTTACACAGTCTTTGGGGTACTTAATAAATCACCCTTACAACTTTTGAGAGTCTATTGGGCAGTATAAAAACTATGAATACAAGTAAATGTTCTACGTGAGACGTCCAGGCAAACAAGTTAAAACAAATCCATCTCTAAGATCCTGCGGGACAATAGAAACTGCTCGGGATAAGAGGTGACTTATGTTTTTAAGTTCATTTAAAGCCTCCTCCCCAATTTGGACTCGGTCAAGTTCCCCATCTCGTATAGCTCTCATGAAGAGGCTTAAACATAAATAAGTTTTTAAAAATTGTAGGAATCCTGTGAGCAACAGGCTCAGACATACAAGTAGACAAACAAAAAAAGTCAGTGCCTAAATTTCTGAGCAAAAGATGAAGTAAAGAAAAGGGGAAACAATCAGTTATTAGAAAACCGAACAAGACGCCCAGAGAAAAATTGCCTAGAGTCATGAGCAGCAGTTCCCAGAGTCATAAGCACAAGGCTCAGACAAACAAATTAAATATCAGCAGTTGCTGGAGTCATGAGCAGGAGACATGAAACCATGTCACACGCAAATATAAGATCAGCATTTCCTATAGTTATGAGCAAGAGGCTCAGGCAAACAAGTAAAATATCAGCAAGTCTTAGAGTCATGAGCAGGAGGCTCAGACAAACAAGTAAAATATCAGCAAGTTTTAGAGTCATGAGCAGGAGGCTCAGACAAACAAGTAAAATATCAGCAAGTCTTAGAGTCATGAGCAGGAGGCTCAGACAAACAAGTAAAATATCAGCAAGTCTTAGAGTCATGAGCAAGAGGCTCAGACAAACAAGTAAAATATCAGCAAGTCTTAAAGTCATGAGCAGGAGGCTCAGACAAACAAGTAAAATATCAGCAAGTCTTAGAGTCATGAGCAAGAGGCTCAGACAAACAAGTAAACTAACAGCAATTTTAAGAGTCATAAGCAAATAGCTCAAATAAGTAAAATATCAGCCCAGAAGCATGAGCAAAAGGCTCAGGCAATCAAAGAAAAAAAATCCAACCTTCCTTACATTTGAGAGCAAGCGGCTCAAAGAAACAAAACAATTAAATATCAGCTATTCATAGAATCCCAAGAAAGAGCCTTGGACAAAGATTAAAAAACTAGTAATGGGTCCTGAAAATTTGGTAAAAATACGGGAGTTCGGTAAAATAAGTAAACAACAAGCCATCTTTAGTCCTAAAGAAGGAGCTCAGAAAACTAGGGAAAAACTAGCAAATATTTGTCCTGAGCAAGAGTCTCGGACAAACAAGTGAAAATATAACAATTTCTAGTCATGAATAAGAAGCTGACACGAACAAGTCAAAAACTAGCACTGACTAGTTCTGAGTAAGAGGCCGATATAAAATGTCTAAAATCTGGTAATGGGACCTGAACAAAAGGTTCGGCCAAATCTGTAAACAACGTGCATTATTAGTCATGGGCAAAAGGCTCAGACAAAACAGTTAACTGGGAACTGCTAAAGTCGTGCCTAAGAGAGGCAGACAAATGTTTACATATAAAAAAAACTAGGGGTGAGCAGAGAACACAAGGGAAAAATGCCTAGTCTTTCGTTGAGGCTCCGAGCAATAGCCCCAGGAACAGATCTGAAAAAAAAAATGCCAAACTGCGGAAGAAGCCTTGAATAAGTTAAAAACTATCAGTCACTTGCAACCCTGAGCAGTTTCTAGTGTTTTAAACAAGAGTTTTGATAAACACAGAAGCTATTACAATCACTATAGTTGTTTTCATGAACTTTAAAAATTCTAAGCTCAGCATAAAAACCAACGACAAAAAAAAACAAACCATGGCGGCAATTTAGAACTGTCGCGGAATTGTTAACTTAGAACTGCAGGTCTAAGCAGGACGCTCACACATGGAAATACTCAAAGCACAGTCACTGCTCTATAGTTCTAAGCAAAAGGCTTAGAAAAATGGAAACACTATATAACATCCCTGCACCTCTGAGGAGGAGAATCAGAAATAACATGGGAACATTAACGTTTACAACAGCTGTAAGAAGCAGGTATCCCAGATAAACATGGAAACTGTTACAATTCTTGCAGTTATGGGCCCCGGAAAAGTCATGAAAACACAACCAGTCCTCACAACTCCATGCCAGACATTCCAACACGGAAGCATTTAAAAGCCCAGCCCTACAGTTCTGAGCAAGAAGCTCAGAACAACACGGAAGCGCTTGCAATCACTAAAGTTCTAAGCATAATGATCAATAACAATCGTTACAGTTATAATCACTACAACTCTATGCAGGACCTCCAAACACGGACTCCTTAAAGACTAGTCACTATAGTTCTAAGCAAAAGGCTTAGAAAATATGAAGGTACTAAATGCAGTCACTACAGTTCTGAGCAGGGCACTCAGAAAAGCATCAACGAATTTTTTTTCATTAGAGCAGTAAATAAGCAGGCGCTAAGATGAATATGGAGGCACTTATAGTCACTATAGCTCTAAGTAGGACGCCCAAACATGGAAGTCCTTTAAGGATAGTCACAACAGTTCGAAGCGAAAGGCTTAGAAAACCTGGAAGCACTAATGGAATCACCACATCTCTAAACAGAAGTCTCAGATAAACATAAAAGCATTTACAATCGCTATAGCTCTCAGCAGGAGGCTCAGTGATGAACATCCGGTCCAATCTCTATCCGTTTAATACCAACATCTCCTCGAGTCTTGAGCAACAGACTCAGTCAAACTTTATAAAAAATATAGGGGTCCCAGATTTCTGGGCAAGATGACTTTGAAAGAGACAGCATTTAAAAATTCTATTCCCTACTGTGTTTTGAGCAAGACTTTTGGGTTAATTTGACACACAGCAATCTTCATCGTCCCTTTAAGAAATCTAGGTAACAACAAATTATTATTAACTCCCAGACTCCTGAGCAGAAGGCCCGGTCCTATATCGAATTATTCCGCTCAGTCCAAAAGCAAAAAGTATGTTTGCTATCTAGCAATCCATAGCATCCTGAGAAATATTATTTCCAGGAAGGTCTTTAAGAATGTATTCTTTGTCAGGGCTCAGCCTGTTAGCTACATGTGAAGGGCTCCATGGCAAAACGCACTATACACCATCAGCGGGGTGTGGCAAAACAGTCCAGATACAAGGCATATTTTTTTGTGAACAGCGGAATTTACTTCTGAATTAATGTAGACCAAATGTCGTTCTATGGAGTGGAAATATGCATGTATTCTAAAAACTCCTACTGCTACATGAAGCATGCAAAATAAGCTAGAAGTTCAAATTGGTGGATAACGCGTTTTGTCATGCAACCCTTCATGTATAAAACTAGGAGTCCTAGAGTATGAGTAAAACGCTGATAAAAAACTACTTGTTACTTGAGCGACAGGCTCAAACTAATAATAAAAGTCAACAACTCTGATCCAGGAGTTCAGACAATAGACAATTCCTAGAATTCTGACCCAGAGCTTCAGAAAATTATTTAAACCAGCAACTTCCTAGACTTCTGAGCAAAAAGGCTCAGACGAAGATTAAACATAGCAGCCACTAGAAGTCTAAGCGGAAATACTCAGTGCTTCATTACCAAAGTTACATTATTAGGGACTGCTGAGATAAGCTAATTTCCAACAACCTCGAAACGTATACTAAAATAAATAAGTCATGATCTGGCAACAGACAGTAGTACCCTACTTCCAAATTCCCTTG
>JAWQUT010000011.1:262976-272976 GCA_033807755.1 Ellobium chinense | reverse complement strand
TCCCCTCGTTTTTCATTTAAATCCCAATGTCCGTATTTAGCTACCTTGCATAACATGTACTTATTTGACTTGATAATATTATGCAGGGGGTAGCGCCCTGTTAGGCCACTTCTAGTCGTATTTCATTATTATCGAGATATACCAAGCTTGATTCTTTTATATGTATGACTTTCTAACTTGATCCGCTGCTTTCTCCTTGTACCTATGTTATTGACTGCTTGTAGCTCAGGTTTTTCTTGGGGGAGCCCCTCATTCTCCCTCCCTCCTTTTACACGCAACTCTTTTCTTCTTTAATTAATTCACTCCTCTACCAGCTGTCTTATCCCGTGATTCAAGTTTACTTCTAAATGTCTTTACCCGCTATTTTAAGACCGCCCCAGTTATTCGATCAGTAACTGACTCTTAGCTCACTCTTCCATGCTTGTCTTTTCTTTGTCTTCTTAATGTGGTTGCTTTTATTGCGAAAGTTATAATAATTGTTTCATTCTATTGATAAAAGCCTTAGAGCCGAAACGTTTAGAAGTAATTTTCGGTCGTATTTCTTAACTATATTTTTAATAAATTCCTTGACTTAAGGTTGAGCTTTTAATTTTTCTCACGTTTAAAAACAATGATAATGATGATGATGACCATATATTTCTCAGGAACCCCTCGATAATGTATGGGCATTACAAAGGAACTCAAGAGATGCTCGCATTTTGCGGAGACAGGCTATGGCGCCTACTGTCATACACATGGTAAGACCTACGATGATCGGTGCTACTATTCTGCCGTGGAAGCGACAGATCAATCGGTCTTTGCATAATAATAATAATAATAATAATAATATTAATAATACAGGTGGGTCTAGTATAGAACCTCCACGATTCGATCAAAGATAACAGGATTAGACGGACAACAACCGGGACGGCAGGTAAAGACAATACACCATGATAATGATGTTGATCACCTTGCACTTCTCAGGAACTTCACGTCAGTGCATGGGCATCACTAAAAAACACAAAAGATGTCTACGTTTCGCTGAGACTGGATATGGCGCATACTGCCACATACATGGTAAGACCTAAAATGATTTCACGATCGATGGTACTATTCTGCCGTGCACGCGAAAGATTCGTCGATCTTCGCATAATAATAATAATAATAATGATAAAATAATAATGCGGTTGAAAAGTCGCTACCTTTATTAGTACCACAGAGTGCTGCCAAGAAAGGGTGAAAATAACCACCAGACAACCACCAAGTAACGGCTAGACAAGCCACAATCCACAGAACCGCAAACGAACGGTTATACAACCCACTATAGCACAGCCACACCGGGGCCAATTTGTAACGGTTAGACGGCTCAGCAGAGGATCTACTAGAAACCCAGAAGAAAATCCGCCAGAATACCGCCAAGAAAAGCCTGGACAACCAACTCATTATAGTACCGCAAAACTAGCGCCAAGATGTAACGGAGTCACACCTCATCAGAGTGCCTCCTAGAAGCTGTCTGAAAGGAAGCATTACATTTCCCGAAATTTACGTCATTAGACTTTACATTTCCCGAAAAATGTTTCTCAAGTGCCAAAGTTTCATTTCCCGAAATTTTGTTTACGATTCCCGAAAAGGCAGACCGGTTTATTAAGGTGTTTACACCTCGCTTATTTTCTTCCCTCGTGTTCGTTCTACATGTAGACTACAGTTATGTTTACAGTGAAACAATTGGCAAAAGTTACTGTTCTGCCCGTGCAAATCAATGCGATTCTGCAATCCAAGCGCGCAAAAGATAGTGAAGCTTTCCTGAAGGAACTACAAAAATCATATACAATGAAAAAAAATCCTTTCCAGATACTGTATGTGCATCAAATGGCCATGCGCCACCAGCCTGCCCACTTGTAAACAGACTAATTTTTAACTGCGACTTTTAACAATAAGAAATCAACACATTACAATTAATATCCAAATCAACTTCCTTCCACCTTCTCGTGGTGATTTGGGGGCAACAAATGCATGTGTACCGTAATGTAAACCTGCTAAAAATTGTCACATGCATTTGGCTAAGAGAAAGAGAGATTTTTCGGGAAATGTATACTACTTTTTCGGGAATCGTATGGCAAGATTATGACAGNAAATTGTCTGTACTCCTGCCTCTATGGCAGTTACATCTCTTCAACACCGAAGACCTTCAAATGCACTACGTAATAAGGGGAATAGATTGCTTAAGGGCTATTCTATCCTTTTCTGCCGTAGCGTGTGAGTTGTGCAATCCTTATCCATCTGAAATATTTTCTACCTTTCTTGATAAGAAGACTATTCATTTCTTAGGTAAAAAAAAATATTCATTTTTTTTGGTAAGAAGAATATTGGTGTATTTGATAGGAGGAATTTTGATTTTTCTGGTAAGAAGAATATTTATTTGTCTGTAGGGCAATCAGAATACTGATTTTGTCTTTTTTTTTTGTTAAGAAGAATTTTCATGTTTTGGATAAGAAGAATACTGAATTTTTTTTTTTAGGTAAGAAGAATATTCGCCATTTGGGTAAAAAGACTATTGATATATTTTGTTAAGAAGAATATTCAACTTTTGGGCAGAAAGAATATTGATTTTTTTTATGTGTAAGAATAATATTCTTGTTTTGGGTAAGAAGAATAATATTCATTTTTTGGGGTAAGACAAATATTCCTTTTTTTGGTAAAAAGAATATTCATTTTTTTGGTAAGTAGAGGATTGGTTTTTTTGGTAAAAAGAATTTTCATGTTTTGGGTAATAAGGAGAATGAATTTTGGGGTAAGAAGAACATTAATGGTACTTTGAAGTATGAGACAAAATTAACATAAATTGTTTCTGTTTTTTCTTTTTTTCTGTTTTCTTTCTCAATAATTTAATTTTTTTCCACCTTATTGTATTTTTAGGCTGATTTTTCGCGCAAAAAGAAAAATTAATGTGGCTTTTTTTCCCCACCTTTCTTTCACCGATGACACAGGATGGTAGTTTTTAATACCGGTAAATACTGTGCAATGTATGGCGATGCATTTTTGGTTGTTGTTGTCTGCGGGAAAGAGAAGGGAACGGAGGGTCAAATTCTTTTATATTCTTTTGTATTTAGTTTTTCGTGAAAAAGATGAATAGTTAACATTTTAATAGTTCGGCCTCTTTGTACTTTTTGATGTGTTTATTATTCCGATAATTACAAAAATATGATTATCATCAGTTTATTATAACATTTTTTTCTCATTATTATCTTGTTTTATCATTATCATATTATGTTATTAGTATATTGGTATTTTACTACTATTACTGCTACTCCTACTTCTACTACTATTACTACTGATTCTACTACTACTACTATTGCTACTACTACTACTATTACTATTACTACTACTACTACTTGTCTGCTAAAGAAATGGTATTTCGGTATTCAATTCAAGCCTTTTAGATGTTGATTCACTTCTTAAAGATACATCACATCTCAATAATTTCGAGCAAGGGAGGGAAAATGAGGGATAGGGAGCGAGTGGGGAGAGCGATGGGAAGGGAGGCGGAGAGAGAGAAAAACAGAAGAGGGAGAAAGACAAACAAACAGAGGAAAGATATTAAAAAGAGAAAAGGCAAGACTCAGAGATATCTGCAGTGCAAGCTCATACAAATAATCGCGAAAAGCAAGTAGATCTACACATACCTACATGTCATCCTTATTGACTTGTACCAGGGTGTTCCACAACTCAGGTCATATATAAATTTTAGTATAAATATCTTTAAAATTTAGGCTGGCTCTGATGGCAGTATCCAAAATTCAAATGGAAAACCTAAAAAAAGTTAAGCTCATACCAAATAATATAAGGCGTTAAGCTTTCTCTCGTCAGTTAAAAAGGCGACACACAATTCCGTTTGTCTCCAAACTTTGTTACTGTGGAACACAAAGGTATACATAGAGAGCTTTGATTTTCAAATTCGTATCTCTTGCGAATCTCTCACAAACTATAATATTTGAAATTCACAGGTGATTATAGTTCATAACACGCAACATGATCGTAACACCAGACAATGTCATGTATGCCTCGTCCTAACCGTTTCGTAAGAGATTCAGACTTGAGAAAGAAGAAACTCTCTATTATCAACACGGATGACATGTAAGGACAGTCTGGTAAGGAGTAGGGGTAAGGTTACAAAATTATACCATGACAAAGAAACACAGTGCTTGTCTCCGCCTACCTTGTCAGGTGACAGCAGCAAGATGGCGTGATCTCTGGAAGATTACAATCCATTCTTAAGTTAGTGTTGTGTCTGGTCAGACGTCCTCGACTTTGAACAATCTTGAAACAATCGTGAAAGTTGAAAATCTTGAAAAAAGCTTGTGTTGTGTCTGGTCAGACGTCCTCTACTTTGAAAACTTTTGTAAACTCTTGAAAACTTGAACTTGAAAAATCTTGACAACTTGAAAACTTCACGTCTGGAAACGAAAGGAAAAAAAAAAGCTAATTTGAAGAATGAATGATGGAATTACTTCAAATACAGTTTATGGTATGTGACAGATTCAGGTGACGGGAGTAACAGTGCATAGTGTTTGGCATTGAACATTTAAAGACGAGAAAAATAGTTGAGAAGAGAAAGATGGGGGAAAGGAAGAGAATGAGGGCCAGACGAGAGAGAGAGATGGGGAGTGAGAGAGAGGGGGGATAGAGAGAGAGGAAGAGAGATAGAGAGAACGAGAAGAGTGGGGAGGTGTCGGACAATGTTCCACTAGTCTCAAAAATGTTGTCACAGCAGAGCTGGAACCAAGTATGGCAGTATTATAGTATCATGGGGTACATAATAGTAATAACGTGTGTGTGTGTGAGTCCGTGTCCTGTATAAATATATGTACATGGGGGTTTAGGGAGGGAGAAGCATTGTCTTTACCTGCCGTCCCGGTTGTTATAAGTTCAGTTCTAGTTTCTGCCTCTTTACTTGCTGTTTGTTGAGATTTGTTTTCCGTCTGCCTATGTGTTACGCCTGATGTGTGTTTGTGTGATCTTTCCTTATTCATTATTTCATGTTCCCTGAAGAAGGACACTGCTCCTAAAATTTGCAACTCTCATTAAATTTTCATGCCACAATCTTGAGAGTTTGTTTTTTTTATATTTTAGAACAAAAATAGTAATAAAATACGGATAAAGAATAATGAAACAGTACAGATTTATTTTATTTTCTTGAAGCAGCGGGGTGGAGCAGTTAATGTGTTGGACTCAACATTGAAAGGTAGTGAGTTCAATTCGCGACTACGGTCATGTTGTAAATGCCCTGGGAAAACATTTCATTAACATTTTATTCAGTCAACTCGTGAGTAAATTTGGTACATGAGCAGTGGAAGATATTGGCAGAATGCTAGTGATCAGCGCCTGTAAATAACAGTGACACTGTATGCCCCCCCAGGGAGCTGAGAAAGTTCTAGAGTGATCAGGTCTGCTGGGTAGTAATAGTGTGAAGACGCGTGAACGGGTATTAACCTGGATACGAGACTTATTAACCCCATTATGATGATTACTATTGTTTTAGAAAAAAAAACCTCTCTCTCCCTCTTTCTCTTTCTTTCTCTTTCTCTCTATCCTTCTCTCTCTCATTCGATAATTTTGTAATGAAATCCATAGACGTTACATGACCTCATACTCATAGCAATAGTATAGAATGATGATGATGATGATGATGATGATGATGATGATGAAGATGATAATGATGATGATTGGATTGAAGTTGTGTTTTAAAGTTTTTGCCTGTTTCACAATGATGTGATGATGAGGATGACGGTGATAATGACGATGATGTGTTTTTTTTATTTCATATTATATTTCACCTGAAGAAGAATCACTTTTTAAATTCGAAACTTTGCAATTGTTTCATATCACTATATAAGTCCATTTTGTATTTTTTAAGTATGAAAGTGTATTTCCTAATCCTTCGCTGATTTGGATAAAACTTTTTTTTAATATGTTCCAAATGTTGACGATGATGATAGTAGTGATAATGATGGTGATGATGATGATGATGATGATGATGGTGATGATGATGATGATGATGATGATACTTACATATCGTATTTGAGGCTGGTTTTAGGGTCGGACTGCAAGATGAAATAAAAGAAAAAAAAAACCAAAGCTTCGTATTAGTATACATGTGATTACCTCTCACGGTTGAAAATGGCTTATCCAGCATGAAATTTGCAATTTTGACCAGCAGTGTCACAACTTTAAGTTACTTTACCAAACATCTCAATGATGAAACCCATGTTCCTTTGATGTGCAGTTTTGCATAAAAACTTCAATGCACTTACGGTGGCAAGTTACACACCCTGTTGTCTACATTACAGTACGTGGGAAAGGATAACACCTTACCATTNCCTTTAAAAAAAAAATCAGAAATTACACTATTGCATTTGTCCGACTCCAGTATCTCCATGCTAATACTATCGTGCAACGACAAAACACAGTATAATTGTAATTTGTTTGTATAATAATTGTACCGTCGGTCTTCGCATATAACCGGCCTGGCAAACATCATGTCATATTTAAATTTGGCCTCTTCCATGGAGCAATTTGGCCTAACATTTAAAGCGCTGGACTCAAGATCTAACGGTCGTGGGTTCGACTCCCGATCACGGTCATGTTGTAAGTGCTTTGGGACAACAAAATCATTCACATTGTCCTCAGTCCACCCATCTGTAAAAAGGGTACCTGGCTACAGGCGGAAGATATTGTCAAATTGCTACTAATCAGCGCCAGTAAATTGCAGCGGCAGCTGAAAAACTCTTAGAATGATCAGGCTTGCTGAGGTGGGCGTAATATAGCCGTAATCGTGCTGACACGCCGTAAAACACAAACTCAAGCCTGCTGAGGTAATAGTAGAGTGAAGTCGCGTAAGCGGCCATAAGCTTGAATACAAGACTTACAAACATCATCATTATTATTATTATTATTCGTATTATTATTATTATCATCATCATGCGAAGACCGACGGATCTGTCGCTTGCACGGCAGAATAGTAGCACCGATCGTGCAGTGAAATCTTCTTAGGTCTTACCATGAGTATGACAGTATGCCCCATATCCTGTCTCGGCAAAACGCAGGCATCGGGTGAATTTTTTGGTGAGACCCATACATTGCCGAGGAGTTCCTGAGAAATAAAGGTCATCATCATCATTATCATAATGTATTGTCTTTACCTGCCGTCCTGGTTGTTGTAAGTTCAGTTCTAATTTCTGCCACTTTATTTGAAGTTTGTTTAGATTTTCAGCTCATCTGCCTATGTATTATGCCGTGATGTGTCTTCATGTGATCTCTCTATGCTCATTATTTTTCTGTTCCCTGATGATGGACTTTATGTAAAATATAAATTTGGAACTTTTATTAATTTTTTTTTCCATGCCACAGTTTTGAAAGTTTCTATATTTCTGGAAATCATTATAATCTTCTTGATTAACAAGAAAAATCCACTGAACAATAAAAATGATAAATGTATGAGAAAAAAAAAACAACGTGTGTCTTAGTTAAATTAATGCGGAGCTAAATTGAAGAGCGATTTTTCCAAAATTCGGTATGTGGTCTCTGAAAAAGGAAAATAAATAACATTGCTTACACTTTTCGAGGTATCGGTTCGGAGTTCGAAAACGAAACAAAAAAACCCACTATTTTAATCATCATTTTTAATAAGCTCATTGAATTCTGCAAACTATTAAAGAAGACTTAGAGATGGTGGAATTTCTTGTAAGTGACAGTAGAGAAAACCAATTTATCGGCTCAAAGTTGGAAATCGAATTAGGCTTCTATAGCATGAAGAGGCAAGACACAAAGACGACATTTTATGCTTAAATGTAGTTAAACGTTTAGTCTTCTAATACGTGGCTACAACATAATGAATCTTACCATGCTGCCAGCAATGTTCACGCCCTGCTTCACGTGGCCTCTTACAGTGTTCCAATTTATTAGTGAACGTGAGGCATCTTAATGGGAGAGTAGGTACAGTTCTTGGGCGAGTTCGCGGAACGTAGGGTTCCAAATTTTTTCCATTACCTGATGAAAAGAACAAAGTAAGAACATCGATAAACATGGGGTTTTCAGTTCTTATTTTGACAGGCTTTTCACGTGTGGGCCATCCTAAAACATACAGGAAAAAACAAGACTGCAAGATTTGAAAACGAGCGATGTTCCCTTGTCTATCAGCACAAAGAAAAAAACAACCAAGTCTCTTTATTTTTTTATACCAGCGCCTTCAAAATAATCCCTCTTTAGTGTGTTTATAGATAAGGATCAGGAGCATATTGTAGGATGGCCAACATATTATTATGGACATGTTATTATTGTGTGGGGCATCCTACTAGTACTACATATTACTGACCCATACCAATAAACATCGGTAAGCGTGAATATTTTTGATAGGGCTGGTATAACAAAAAAGAAGGGCTTGGTTTTCTGTGGGGTTTGCGAAAAGAGCGAAAAATGGTAGCTTTTTTTTCAGATCTTGCAATCTCGATATTCACTGCATGTTGTAGGATGGCCCACACAAGAAAATAATTATTCCCTGAGTCTCAGCTTGAATTCCTCCTATATAGTGTTCCTCTCATTTTTTTCCACTACTCTCTTTAACATTTTTATTACGTGCTGCTTTACCTCCGGGAAGTCCACTATGTTCTGAGATACATTAATTAATAATAAGTATAGTAATAATAATAATAACAATAATAAGGTTTATAAGTCTCGTATCTGGGCTAATGCCTGCTCAAGCACAGGCCAAATCACTCTGAACTTTCTCAACTCCCTGAGGAGCATACAGTGCCGCTGTCATTTATAGGCGCTGATCACTAGCATTCTGACATCTTCCATTGACTATAGCTATGTACTCCTTTTACAGACAGGTGGACTGAGGCTTTCACAACATAACAGTGATCGGGAATTGAACCCACGACCTTTAGATCATGAAACCAACGCCTAAACCGTTCAGCCATGCCGCACCGAATACAGTCACCTCAGTCAGCTACTCATCGTGCATCGATGGATGTCATGAATAGGTTCGGCGGAAGGATTTCCATATGTGTGCCACCCGATAGCATGCCCCTGACTAAAAAAACTAAAGAGAAATTATTTTAATGGGGTTGGTATAAAAGAGATGGTGTTTTTGTTTGTTTGTTTGTTTGTTTGTTTGTTTGTTTGTTTGCTTGTTTGCGTGTTTGTTTGTTTGTGGGGATACACACAGGAAGAACAAATAAATGTAGTTTTCAAATTTTACAAACTTATTTTTCGCTGCATGTTGTAGGATGGCACACATATGGAAATCCTCCCGGTTCGACACTCAACAATCACATAAGACCACACTACAGTTTACATTATGCGATATCAAGAGGTCATGGACTCACATTTTCCCCTCATGATGTCATGACTCCGCTTACCAGTGTATTTATAAAATATCCTTGGAAGAAACTATTTCCACACTTTGTTGCAACACTCGGCTATCTCGAAGGACAGCACCGCAATGATAATGATACAGTTCATTTAGTCATAGACAAGTCATGGACTATATCGATATTTCGACTAAATCGGTGCTGTTGTTAGAGAAAGCCCAACACTCCTTGAACTGACATTTCACTCAAATTCGATCTTTCATCGTTTCACAATATCAACCTTCTTAGTCTAGACTTTGTGTGATTATGTTCAGACCCTACACACACATTTTTTGAAAGATTTACAATGAATTTACTACACAGAATCAACGTTTTGTGTAAACACAACTCTTCAGGACTGACATGTAAATTAAGATATATCCAGAGAAAGACAAGTGAGCAGATTTCCGAGGGCCAACAGAAATAGAATAAGAAAAACATGAGAGACAGACTGAAAGGGCGTTAGGATGAGAATAGTTCAAGTCTCTGAGTTATCTATGTAACCTTACAGGCAAACACACAGACAAAGACACAGACAAAGACACAGGTAAACAAACACACACACACACACACACACACACACACACACACACACACACACACACACACAC
>JAWQUT010000011.1:201508-235475 GCA_033807755.1 Ellobium chinense | reverse complement strand
AAAAAAAAACCAACAAAATTATTACACGGACGTAACTCAAAACATTTACAGCTTTCACCGCGTTTCTTCTCCAGCTGGCACTACTGACCTAATTTCATGATTTCACGGTTGTCGTTAAGTGCATTTTACCTCGCTAGAGAACAGGAAAATGAACCTTAATGAATGAACGCAGAGCCGTAGGGGTCCTGTCTTATCATCTTGGACTTCTTGTTTGTTTGTTGTTTTTTTTAATGAGTAATTTTTTTTCCACAGACTTTTATCTTATTGGGTGTTTCACATTGCGGTATATCGTGTGGGGGCGGTGATATGTAAATAATTTTGTCTTAGCACTTTAGACCGGGCGGAATGCATCAGTAAGAAGGCCGTGTCTGAATATCCGTTAAAATTTACCGGTGGTGCATTGGTCAAGCTGTACTTTTGCTGTGAAGGGGAATAATACTGAAGTAATAGCTAAACACAAAATATTTGTGGTATCATACAACATTAATTAGTTGGACGAATGTAATTTTCAGATAGTAATACTGAAATGAATATACCTCGTTGAAAATGGCGAATCTTAAAAGATTCACTGAATCCAGTGAAGAAAATTGTGAAATCTAACAAGCAGATAGAACCCAGTTGATCAACTTATAGGTTAAAAAATAAAAATAATCGCCAGATTGTATATATCCTTTGTACGCTGCCTCATGGCCTTCGCCTATATGTCTCCAACAAAGATGTTAAAATCAGACAGCTAACAATATTGACGATGCACTAGGCAGATGCAGTGGGCATGGGGTAATGAAATGGGCTTTATTAGATAGGCTAAGAAATGCTGACTGTCCGGCCTGGGTGTAGAGAAAGTGTAGCAAAGGAAATTCTTCTATCCCAGCCCAGCTGCCTTGTAAGTTTTGATGTGCTATGACTTTACTGACCAACTTTTTGCGTTTAGTGAGTATAATCGTGGCCCATGTCACCCAGCTCTGGAGAGTTCGTAGCAGTCAGTACTAAGTTGCATAGCTTAGGCGGAGTAAGATAAGAAGACGACCATTGTATAGAGGAGAGCATGACCAGTGGCCGTATGCATAATGCATACGTTAGTTAACGCAGTGCGGTAACCAGGGGAAACTCCCAAAACTCCACTGTGGTTAACGCAATACGTTGATTAACGTATGGATTATGCATACGGCCATAGGAGACTAATCATAATAGTCAAGTCTTGTTTCTAGGACATCACTGTTATCTACGTCCGATTCGACTTTTCTTGATCAAATTTCGCGCTTATGTAAGTAGTTGGCTAAACACGCAGTAATATTCCCATAGATCAGGAATTTTGACAGTTTGATGTATAATGTGGCTCATACGGGTCTTTATCTTTAAGAAGCGAGTTTATTCTGTAACTGCTTACGCCTCTCGATATTTCTTTTTTTTTTATGTCTGCCCCAGTAGGTTTGTGTCTGCGTTGTCTGGGTGTGCAACATTCGTGCGCTGTGTTAAATTAAACTCTTTTGATAGACTCATTTCTAAGTTCCCAGTGCCTCCGATCTTCGTTGGATAATAGTGGTTCCTCTCAGTTCATGTTCATCTTTTCAGTCTATGAACAGGTTTGTCAGGATGTCCCATATTTTCCTTAATGATTTTTAACCCCGAGGTGCAGCCCTGTCTTCATGCTCCAGATACTCTCTTAATTCTATGATCCCTGATCTCGTTGCTGCAAAGATTACTTTACAGATTAGTGAAGCGACACTTTGACACGCCATAATGATAACGATCTGAATAGGATATGGGGAATCCTCGCCACTGTTTTTATTTGATGGACTGCTCCCAGTCGAGGTGAAGACCGAGTTTTAGGATGCTGCCGTCTTTACGGAGGCTGAGATCAATATATGAAACAAAAACACTGATGAAGATTCCCTTTCTCATTTATTCGCATATAAGGAAAGCACGATATATAAGTATTGATCTATATTTTGTGAGCACCTCACACCAGTCTTTACCGAGGTTGGGATCAGTTCATTAAACAAAAACACTGATGAGAATTTCCTTTCTCATTAAAGCACAATTATGTTAGAACAGATCTAGATTTTGTCAGTTCCTCACAGTTTTGAGTACTAGAAGTCAGCAGAGCTGCCCCCATGAGTATTACAGCGCTCGGTGACCCTCAGTGTAAAACATGTGTGCAGTTAGCTCCTTAATGCACAACGCTTGAATTTATGAAACTCTGGTAATCCCAGTGACAAATCCTTTACCATGGAGAATAGTTACAAATTGTTGCCTGTTATAGCACGTATTCGATAAAAACGCCTTAGATGTGGATAATCTCTCTTGACGACTTGAGTAGCGAGTTTTGCTGACGTAATTTTCTAGACATGAGTGAAGTGTTGTAATTTAGTTAATCGGATACGGAATTCCCAGTGAGTATCTCGTCCCACAACTCACACTAAACATAGCTTGCTAAGGTGAGAAACGCAGGTCCTCCGACTGCTTTGAGATTTAATTTTAATGCGTAATCTAAATGGGATGAGATCATTTGGGAACGGGATTGACATCATAGTACACTAGGCAATCCTAGTCACAGGCTTGGCTTAAAGAGACATCTAGGAGATAAAATTATGGGGCTCGGCAGCAGATTTGCCAAAATAAACTGCCGACTTGCTTAACATGCCAGTGTCATCATGACAGCGTGAGACATATCCGGGAAGAAGAAGAAGAAGAAGAAGAAGAAGAAGAAGAAGAAGAAGAAGAAGAAGAGGACGAAGAAGAAGAAGAGGAAGAAGGAGAAGAAGAAGGAGAGGAAGAAAGGCAATCCCATGTGTATAGTCTGTCCACCCCCAGAGAACAGTGCAGCGTATGACGGCTGATTATCACCGTCACATGATGATTCCACACTCTCCTGGCTTTCCCCTGTCGTCGGCTTTGTCTGCCCTTATCTTTTTTTCTGACATTCCTGAGCTTGAAACCAGCCGTTCCTCGATCGCTTAGTTGTAGTTCCTCACACTGGAGATGTTCAGTAATGGCTCTGAGTAATTCTCTTCTGTCAAGTTTGAGCTCGCCATCGAATGGATCATTCTCGGTTATTATGCATGCATGGGCATCCGGGCATTGTGGGCCACAACTCCAGCTATTATTACTTCCGCTTTCCACTTTTCCAATGTTAGATGAATAACAACAACTGGCTGATATGGTTTGTTACACTGTATTGGCTGATGTATCTCTTACTTTAGGACGCAAGATTTGATGAAGCAATCGCACTACTACGTATTTTGCTCAAACCGGAAGTGACCTTCCTTGGCGTTGGCTTATTAAAGGCGGTCTATACGGCTTTACTAACTGACTTCATCAGAGTCTGAATGCTCAGCATAGACATTATATATTATTTTAACTCAAGAGGTCAGGGTCAAACGAAACATAAGTCTGGGAGATTGTGGCTCGCACGATTAAGCCTGGGCCTGTCTGAACATCTTCCCTACATTCATTCATCAGCGAATGTTCCTTGTAACCGCCTTTCCCTGGTTTAAAAAAAACAAAAACTTGTTTGAAGGGGCCTCATGCAAACTGCCTGCATATTTTCATATCACTCTTCGGTAATGATGGGCTCTCTAATTTCTGAGTTTCCCGGAAGGCTCATCCGATGCTCAGCAATTTCGATGTCGGTTTCAAAATTTAAGCTGTGATTTCAACACCATTTCGATACTTTCGCTGTAAGTGGTAACAGTTTGTCTAACCTAGATTCCCTGTCTTTGCAGCAGTTTTGAAAAAATATCGAATGATATTCAAAAGGTATAAAAATGCAACCTTGCACTCAATATCAGAATCGAAATAGAATCGATACTAGGGGCGTGCATGCTACGTTTTGCGATACCTACAATTTTCATGTCGGTCCATCACTTCTTTTCGGCAAGACTGTCTGTGGAGCAGTTCTTCACTTCTTATTGTCAGGTCATGAACGAAAAGTGCACTTTTCGCCGTCCACTTTGCATGCGACAAGCCTCTTTGAGTTGCTATTTCCAAGTTTTTTGGGATCGATGACGTCTTTCAAGCCAACGAGTTAATCTCAGGCGTTCATTGACATGGCCACTAAGTCATCCAGGATGTTACAATCTTGTAGATTTTCTTTGTCCTTAATGGAAGATCGTCGAAGTGACGGTGATGGTGGTGGTGGTGGTGATGATGAGAGGGGTGGGGGGCAAGAGGACGGGGGTTTTAAATGTAAATTATCCTAATGTTTTCTTAGTTTTCCATATCAACAACTTGTTGGACTTCAGTATAGGACTTCAACCATAGGACACATGAATTCAAAATCTTTGAGGCCCGTGGTGGTGTTGGTGGTATGGTGAAGGTGGTGGTAGTGGTAGTGGTTTGCCGAATGCTTGAGTGGCCCATTCTTTTCACTTCCCTCCCATCACCTGTTCAACGTCCTCAAGGCTGACAGCCAGTTATTTACCCAGTCCCAAAGCCCATGATGATGAGTTTTCTTGCCCGTTTATTATGTTGCGATTTGGTTCGTTGTTGCTGTGGCTTGGAGAAGTCTGTGCTTTAGCACATGGTTTTTTGGTCAGGCATTGTTATGAATCAGCAAAACGGCATTATCATAATATAAGTGTAACTTTCGATTATCAATGTTTTATTTCAAGTTTAATTGGAATCAATCATCCTGATATTTTTTTTTTCACCAGTAGTCAAGAGATATGACCAGAACTTAACTTGTTGATACCCATCAGCAGGCTGTAATGAGAAGCCAGTAAACTGAGAGCTTGTGCATTAACGGTGGGATCTCTTACATCATAAGATTTACATTAATTCTACCTGTTGAACGCTACCAGTGTTGCATTCAGCATCGATGCAGTAACAGTGGTAACAAAGGTTCCATCGTTAATGTGCAAGCTCTCGAGTGAATGTGTTGTGTAACATGGAAATCTAAACTGTTGAATTTACCGTTCATTGCGTCTTCGACTACACAGATGTTGCTGATCGTTGGCCTAAAGTTTGAAACAAGAAAAATTAAGTTTCCAAGGACTGCGATGATGAGCTGATTGATGACACCAAAGCAGGATTTGCTTTCGAATGTTTTTTTCAAACGTCTCAGTTCACAACTTCTAGATTTGACGTTATTGAATGCTTTAAGCTGGGTAACAGCGAGAGGCTACATTATTGTATTCCTCTATTTCTTGGACGGCGACGATTAGTAACCACCTGTTCAATTATGTTTTACTGGCACAATATCAGTGAAGGAGAGAGTACACAGGTTTTTAAGTTTCCCCAATTTACAGTCGACTCCACTTATCTAAAACCCGTTAAATCACAATTTCTGTTTTATCACTACATTCTTCAGGTAACAGTTTACTGTGGTAACAATATAACATTCACTGGATAATTGCGACTTGCTTTCACTAACAGCTGTCCTCAATGTTCACTAGGAGTTGCGATTAAGCGGAATTGAATGTATAGCTTTGATCAAACGATGTCTGCCCTTCGTTCGTAGGAGTTTGCCTTAGCATCTCCGGTGACACTGTTTACTAAAGACACTGAACCGGACGCACCTGCAAACAAACTAAGAGGGAGAGAAGGAAAGAGGAGGGAAAAAAAAGAAGAGAAGTAGAGTCAGCAAATGAAACCTCAATGCTGTTATTCCATTCTGCTAAATAATTGTTCACTCGCTCGTTCGCTTTTTTTTTCCTCTAACAACACGCTGGCGGAACGTCCGTTCCCAAACCTGTGGCGAGCAGAAATTGGGAAACGGGCAGCAGGGGCGAATGGGGTAGGGGAAGAGGGTGGTAGGGGGTATTAGAAAGTCGTATAGTTAATATAACAAAGAGCCTTTACTTTCAAATCCGGATCTCTTATAGACCCTTATGGCAGAGGCAGGCAAGTTTAACAAGTTTAACAAGTTTAACAAGTTTATTGAACAGCTTATGGTACATTTATAGTACAAAAAGCATTAAACAAGAGGACACACACTCGATGATTAATGACAAGTCTAAACATAAATGGCACAAAAGCTAACCGGGTTACACTGAAAATGAGCACACAACTTCATAACTTAATCAACAAATAGCGCTTAGATCTAGATTTCTGGTATTACGACCGTATTGCACAACAATCGTAACGTATAATATGATCGTAACAGCAACAATATGTGGGTGCCTGCTTCTACCATAAGATCCGATAGATATCACAACTTCAAAATAAAGTGGTGGTGGTGGTGGCCGAATTCTTGAGTGGCCTTGAGGTCTAGAGAGTGGCCTTGAGTGGCCTCATACGAGATTTGCTAACACGGATGACAAAAAAAAAAACAACAAAAAAACGCTGGGCATTTTGGGGGCAGGGAAATCAAGGGGATGGGGAGGGGTCTCGTAGATCTTGAAAACTCATGCATGCAAAGGGCCCCGATGAGCTTTATATATATTCTGTGTCTAAGCACGGTCAATTCCTGGGAATGGAGGTGGGGGAAAGGTATAGATAAATGATGCTGTAATTAGGAGGGGGTTATGATTACTTAGTAAACGTCTACAGACAAACCATAATATTTATATAGTGGTCTTTGACAGACAGTTTCAGTTTTCAGATTTTGTTTATTATAGGCATATGCCAATACTGAACATTAATAATATACATTGAAAAATATTTACAAATGTTTCTATTCGCACCTCATTTCGTACCGTTGTCTGTCGTACATCAATCTTTCCATTACTATAAATCATAACTCGACTGTCAACCACGCCCATTCTCACACAGCTAGCAAATGCTCTTTCTTTCTTTCTTTCTTTCTTTCTTTCTTCTATCTTTCTTTCTTTCTTTCTTTCTTTCTTTCTTTCTTTCTTTCTTTCTTTCTTTCTATCTCCTTCTCTTCATAAGCTATTCGTCCGTCCACGTTGTCATGCTTCCTAATCATTTACAATACACATCAGTTCGTGTCACAGGCATTCACTAGAAGATGTTTATAAGGCTGGTCTCTGATAACTGCGTAAAATTTTATGGGACATAATTGCAAATGGTTTAATTTCTTCTTGCTTCATACATTTCATAAAGATATTAATTTGCACACACTAGGTTTAACAGTGATTCTTACAGGGAGAAGCGTATTTCTAAAAATGGCTAATCTGGGGTATTCAAGCAAAATATGGTACAGTTTTTTATCTTTCAGTATATAAACAGAACCACCTTGCCCTTTCCACGGTCAGATAGATTCAAACCAGTCAGTCAGTCAGTCCTGCTGTCTGGAAATCCCTGCGATCAAGCGGATGTTGCTATAGTATTAGTAATATTAAGTGAAGTAGATTGGTTTCGTACTTCGTACATGATAACTCTATGTTTAACCACGCGGGTGTCTGAAATGTGGGGCTCCATGATCTTCCTCTTCTATGCCCTTCCCAGGTACCCTTGGGCCTCTTGAAGCCTGTTTTCAGGATCCCGGAAGTTAAGTTTCTATTATTATGCCTATAATTTTTAGCTCTACGAAGATGTGTCATATAGAGGGTTGGTTCAAACTTTATGGTAGCCCTAGGCCAACCGTCATAATCCTCTTCACTTGATCATAAATGTGGATGCCTATAATGCATCTGCTTGGTATATGAGAATGTCGTGGTTTATTCACGCAAAGATTGGTTTATTACCCGGCAACAAGCACACGCTGTCTGACTCAGCTAGAGCTGTCTGTCTGTCTGTCTGTCTGTCTGTCTGTCTGTTTCTCTCTCTCTATCTCTCTTTCTCTCTCTCTCTCTCTCTCTCTCTCTCTCTCTCTCTCTCTCTCTCTCTCTCTCGTCCATCGTGTCAGCCTGTTGTCAGTGCGATTTAACCAAGCTGATAGAATAAAATTTAGAACAGTCTAAAGACATCCAGCCTCAGGATGTTTCTACAAAATGGTCAGGCTGTTTTCTCGCTTCACAGCACATCGAAATGTGCAATTCTGCTTAAACTCTTCTCGCTTTCTTTGTCCCCTTCCCTCCTCCCATACAAACACACATTTTACTTGTTCCCCACGAAGACATCTGGACGGTGGCTACCTTTCGGATGTAACTATTAGTTGCGAACTTCACCAGATATTGCTTTGAGGTTGTTCATATAGGAATACTCATTTTTCTTCAAATGCATTTCCCAGAAGGGATGGGGGATTTGGGGCAGGGGTGAGGTGAAGATGGGGATAGCACGTAAGGCTAAAGTTGCCAGACTTTTTTTTTCTAACCGGGACCAGATAGCATTTTTTAAAAAAAAGCCAGAAAAAACCAACAAAACCCTGACAGGATCTACTGATGTCAGGATTTGACATACGACAAGAAATTTACTACGAACTGTCTATTTTGGATATACCTGAGTATTATAATTACCTTAAACCTCTCTTCATATATATGTGCAACATATTAAGAAATGATTGTTTAGTAGAGAAAGAAATCATTCTATTATTTGATGGGTAGATCTGACAGAAGTCCGATCATTTGAAATATAAGTAAGAGAAATACTTGAGAAAAGAATAAGTACTGTTTGTAACGAAAATTAGTTTTAATCTCAATCTGTTGGAACCAAAAAAGAACCAAAGAGCCAGTCAATTATTTGGGAACCAATTTTTTTTTTTTTTTTAAGCCAAAAATCTGGTATTTGGTTCCGAAAGAGCCAAGTCTGGCTACTCTTCTTAAGGCCCTTTTGACATTCAAGAATTGTCCATGCCTTGAGAACACGACGACGACCATTTTCTAGGTCGGAAACTTCGTGCTCTTGCCGTATTTTGAAGTGCTATTGACACGGAGGGCCGACAGAGATACACCGCACGTTCAGGACCTTTTGCGTCCTGTCAAAAAGTGCAGTAAAGCTGAGACGACGTGCAAATAGAGCGGAGATTGAACACGAACCACTCAAGGCAGGATAAGGTTTACGACTCTCTCCTCATAGTCTCATCGTGAGGGACATGTGAACTGGTCTCTGCATAATTATTTAAAATTTTTCTTTCGGGAGTAAGTGTTGCGACTAGAGTAAGTGTTGAGACTGGAGTAAGTGTTGCGATTAGAGTAAGTGTTGCGAATGGAGTAAGTGTTGTGACTAGTGTAAGTGTTGCGACTAGAGAAAGTGTTGCGATTAGAGTAAGTGTTGCGATTAGAGTAAGTGTGTGCGACTGGAGTAAGTGTTGCGACTGGAGTAAGTGTTGTGACTAGTGTAAGTGTTGCGACTGGAGTAAGTGTTGTGACTAGTGTAAGTGTTGCGACTAGAGAAAGTGTTGCGATTAGAGTAAGTGTTGCGATTAGAGTAAGTGTTGCGACTGGAGTAAGTGTTGCGACTGGAGTAAGTGTTGCGACTGGAGTAAGTGTTGTGACTCGTGTAAGTGTTGCGACTGGAGTAAGTGTTGTGACTAGTGTAAGTGTTGCGACTAGAGTAAGTGTTGCGACTAGAGTAAATGTTGCGATTAGAGTAAGTGTTGCGACTGGAGTAAGTGTTGCGACTGGAGTAAGTGTTGCGACTAGAGTAAGTGTTGCGATAAATAGCAGACTACGCTCTTATGGTGAAGGAGAAGTGAATTGTTTGCACCAAATTCGGATACTTTTTTTTTTTAAGCATTCTGTTGTTGTTTTGTGTGTGTGGGTGGGTGTGTTCCGAACAATGGCATTTTATAGCGCTGTTATTTGGCCAAAATCATAAGTGAAGCTTCAGCTTTTGCAAAGTTTGCTGGTGACTTTATGACGCACACCAGCACAACAACGGCTACATTTCCACTTGTAAAACTGTTATAACTTATCATTTTTGCATAAGATGTAAAACCGGTAAAGCCGTATAAAAGCAGTAAGGCTGTAATAATCCATGATTCCTTTTCACTGTCTGCAGACTTCGATTCGGGTATTGCTGGAGCATTCATACTTTTTTCTTTTGTTCCTCCGCAGAGTGTTGTGAATTCTGTGGTTATGCAAATAAAGCCACATTGAAATTAGAATCACCTCAAGGTTATAACATGTAAACAACAAGATGTCAACCAACCCTTTACATAAATATATTAATAAATATACACCCACATAATTCTTTTTTTCTTTTGTTATGAGTTTTGTGTGACAAACAGTTTAGCTCTGTCATCTGCCAAAACTTTTTGAATTTTGTTTCCCTTATCTGTTTGTAATTGACCTGCATTTCGCAGCTCCGTGAACGTGTTTGTTAATTCCAGGAAAACTAGTAAAAATGGAAAACAAAACAAAAACCAGGATATTGTACGAGTTCTGTTTACCAGATAAACGTATGCTCACTTTTCTCAGTGTTTCGGAAATGAAGCCCCCCCAAAAAATGCTTACTGTACCACAGCCGTCCTTTAGGCAAAGGTTGTAATAAGTATAAATTTAACGACACGAGATCCAGATCATCACCTGTGTCAGGTTGTTTTGTTGTTGTTGTTTTTTTCGTGGGGGNNGTAGGGAGGGGGGGGAGGAGAAACAAAAATTCTACTCCGCTGAACTAAGCAAGCCCTCTCTCACCTTTTGTTATATTAATTGGCAGCTCGGTTTTCCATCGCTCTGTTTACCAATAGCTATCGGTATTACCCAGCCAATGTATACGCAAAATCGTTCACGCTTTCGAGGTTCACTCTCACTCTCAGGCCATGGTAAAGGCGGAACTGTTTGTCCTGGCTGGCTGATTCGGAAAGGTGAATAATGAACGTTTTAGTCACAGTTTCCTTTGTCCAGCTGTTAGGAAAATGGTTGCATGGCTGTGGTCGGTGGAAGATAATTATTGTCAGAATGCTAGTGATCAGCGCCTGTAAATGGCAAGGGCACTGTATGCTCCCCAGAGAGTTGAGAAAATCCTGAAATTATCAGACCTGCTGGTGTAACAATGGTGTGAAGTTGCGTGAGCGGGCATTAGCCTGGATTAATATTAGACTCTAAATCGCATTATTATAATATTAATATATTATATCATGAGGCCGACTTAACATTTCAGTTTGATATGAATATATGGCCTTTCGATAAAACTCTACATTATGGCTATTTCGTATGATTGCAGGAAACAAACTTATGAAAAGTAACTTTTCAGGACCGCTTTGGTCCATGTATTTCACATTAAAAATGCAGTAACTTTTAGAATGGAGTTCTTCAATAATGTTATCATCTATGTTGGCAACAACCCACATTTGTAGTATCGGTGCGAATAACCGTTTCATGAAAACTTGAAGAAAGTGTTTACGACACAGTGGTACATAATATAATACGACCCAACTGCCTGTTCATTGCTTTTATGGATGTCTCCTCATCACTACCACTTAATGCATTCGCAGTACGTAAAGTGTGGCGGAATGGATAAATATGTTCAGGATCTGTTTATATCCCAAGATTCGAAACTAAATACCTGTAGTTTTGTTTTTTTTACGGCAACAAGTTTGCGCCGCTTATAACCAGAGGCCAGATAAAAATCATCACGCTCCAGGATTTCCTAAGTCCTGTAATGACATAAGCACATAAGCGAAGGCTAATTAATGAGTATGACAATGTAAAATGATAAAAATCATCACGTTCCAGGATTTCAAAAGTCCTGTAATGACATTAGCCAAGGCTAATTAATGAGTATGACAATGTAAAAATGAGCCGTGTCCACTGTTTGTCGAAAGAGGAACCACGCTAATACAGAGGAATGTCTGGTTATCCTTAGGCCCTTGTGACACCACGACAGACAAAGTCTGTAGTCTAAAGTATGCGTTTTGCAAACGCCCATATGTAATTTGTCTGCTTTCAGCAGGGTATTAGTATTAGACTGAATATTGTTGCTGTACAAGGAACGAACTAATACTTGAGCCTTGAACTGTAAACTCACTTTTGTCCTTGGAAAGGTAAATTATTTCCTAACTTAATTCATTACAGTGTATGAGACATTATGTTTCAATGCCGCATTTCGCCGACACTAAACTTGATATTTAAGCTATAGGACCAATAGTTCTGCACTGCTGGTCACGATCACATGAGTTACCTACGGATAATCAAATCCAGATTTCGCCGTTGGTTGTATTCAAATACGACTTATGAATTTCATACTTGCTTCCTACGCAATACTCAGCTTCATCTGGAATTTGAGTTTGTTTTTTTCCAATGTTTTCATAATATCCCAATGCCTTTTCTTGATTTCGTATCTCTTTTTCACAGGAGCTCTTTGTTGACAACTCACAGCGGTCAGCTTCTGTGTCGTTAGTTTGTGCTGTTCGGCCAGTTTACTAATGAAAAGGAACATGGCCATGTTTATGAGGGGCACCGGAATTGCTGCCCGGAAATTTTAATGGAAGCTTTCACAGCAGCTAGTGGTTATAGATTATGTTTCCAGTGTTACCCACATTGGGGTGGAAATGTTTTGGTTTTGTTGAAGCAGCCTCGCAAGATACAGTAAGAGAAAGCTTGGACTGGTTCATTCTGTGAACAGTCTGTCCTCTAAGTAACAATGGTTCCGACATAGAGATATTCGTGTACGAGCGACGGTGAAAACTGGATACCAGGTTTTCAGAACGGATGACCAGCGTAGGAGGTGAGGGTGACATCTGGAGCCTGAGGCCATATTTTACGAATTTAAGGCTGGGATCTGGTGGATTAAATACTTAGTTAAGCCTAGCTGGTTGTTGAGAATTTTAAACCCGCATAATGCGTAAAGATGATTGATGTAATCTTGATAACAGCAGGAGGGAGAGAGAGAGAGAGGGAGAGAGAGAGAGAGAGAGAGAGAGAGAGAGAGAGAGAGAGAGAGAAAGAGAGAAAGGGAGGGAGGGAATTTTAAGCAAGCCAGAATAAAACTATGCAGTCTACCAGCCTGTTTACATTTTTTAAATGGCACAACGAGAAAAAAAAAACAACATGTAGACAGAACAGTGTATTGCAGTAGCTCAGATGATAAAGATAGGGGCCAAAAAGGTATCCAGACATAATGTTCACCAGGAGAGATCCCTTGCTTCCAGAGCTGACAGGCTGACCACAGCAGAGTCTATCAGCCCTGAGAATGACAAGGGTTTGATCTACACAAAGTTTACCAGTGGAGGCGAGGTGAATGAAAAAGGATTTTGATCTAAGTTTTGAAGACTAGAGTGTACAAGTTGGACTATTTCCTCTGAAAAGGGACTCGGTGAGACACCAAGTTAGAGAGCGCATAATGAGGTGTGAAAACATGACCTTTCTTATTCTGACAGTACAGTGGATCCGGCTGAACTAAGAGTTACACATGGAATATGTTGAGAGAAAAAAAGAATTAAAAAAAAGGATGGGTTGTATTGAAATGCACTTTTGTCATGAATGACTGAAGAAAAATGTGGTTGTAAAGTCGGTGGAAAGAAATACAAAGATCATTTTGCGCGCATCGCTTTCAAGCTTTTTTTTTCTTTGGCGAAAAAGCACAGGCCTCTTCATTCTCATTGTTGCGTGACATCCCTCCTATTGAGTGCAGGTCAATAACTTTACTGCGCCTCATGTAATTTATAGTCCGCCTCTCACTATGTTTCCTTTCGTCTTCACATACAGGTTGACAGATTAACACGGTGACATCCGTGACAGCAGCTCCTGGCAATCAGAGATCTCTTGATATTGTCGAGCATATCACAGAGGGACTTTTTGAACTTTGATTCTCACTGATGGAATTTGGCTATTTCTATTACCTCAGAGTGTTGATGGTTTTGTGGTAAGGTAACAAGTCCTCTAGCATAGAGCAGGCACTGACATTTTTTTTTGATTCTCCAGAAAAGATTCGAGTTGAAAGTTGAATTCATTTGTGCTGGATAGACAACGTGCATACTCTGCTGCCTTTCTAAACGTGAACTTGAGACATTTTGGAATATTTTGTAAAAAAAAGCATTGATCTCCACCCAAAAATTGGGAGGAAGACAAAGTAAAGAATTTTGACTTTACCAAAGATCTCAAGATGAATACGAGTGGTCCGAGAAATCCAATCTTCTATGGCGATTATAGCTTCAACACAGGCGTCGTCAAGACATTCTCCCCACTGGACTATGTCATCTTCGCTGCGGTACTCGTCATCTCAGCTAGCATCGGCTTCATCACGGCTTGGAGGGACCGAAGGAAAAAATCCCTGGACGACTTTCTGCTGGCGGGCAGGAACATGAGTCCCATCCCGGTGGGGCTGTCACTGCTGGCCAGTTTCATGTCCGCCATTACGTTGCTAGGGGTACCAGCGGAACTCTACGGTTACACTACCATGTACTTCTGGATCGGTCTTGGATACTTCCTTGTCATTGCCGGGGCAGCTCATATCTACATACCCATTTTTTACGAGCTCAAAGTAACCAGTGCTTACGAGGTGAGTAATATGGGCTATTCATGGCAGTTTCTTTTCTTGAGTATTGTTATTCAGCCTGTATCAGATAAGATAAGAAAGAACTTTATTGTTCGTAAGCCACATCATTTTCGTTTACAGTGTTGAGATACGGTCATTAATTAAAGAAATCAGTACACATACTGCTTTGCACACACCCCCAAAATGAATCTTCTTTTGGGCTATAACGTTTACACTTTTCAGTGTAATCTTTTTTCTACGAGAATTTACACAAACTAACTTCCATCTAAAATAATAAATAAATACGACTTTATTTACCCCATAGGGAAATTGTGTTACAATGTCATACAGTGTTAAACATCTCATTCATAATACAACACATATAACAATACACATCATACATGTAAAATACATAATATTACAAATGAAATGCATAACAAAGTCATTGCTGGTCGCTAGCGGTAACACAAAAACCGTAAGCCTGGTGATTGTAGCAGGAAGACATTTTTTTTTTGCTCCAAAACAGCAACATAAAGTTGAAAACGCCGAAATTTGTGCCAAATGTAGCATAACAAAATGCGGTTAATGGATAGGGGAAAAAAAACATCGACGACATGCACTTGGGAAAAGCTCTAGGTTAATTTGAACTGCCGGTAAAGACTTCCAGAGTTACTAAACGTCAAAGAACTTTTTTATCATCTATGCTGTATTGGATAAACATTGTTTGCCGCCAAAGATCATGGTTATACCCTCAAATATCTGTTAAGAAAAGTTGTGGGCTCTGGATTTTTTTTTTCTTTTGGGGTAACACTGTTCTGTAATTCGTTTTTTTCCCTCTACCACCTGCACCCCGCCTCTTCCCAATTGATGATGTATCGATGAATCAACATTCCTTTCTCTCCCTCATCCCTTTGCTCTCTCCCTATTTCTTGAAAGCAAAGTGTTTGGGTTTTGCTAGAGTCACTTTACTTTAATCTTTAAAATATATTCAGTGTATTGTTCAGGGCATATGANGGGGGGGGGGGGGGGGGGGGGGGGGACAGTCATTCCCTCTTTCTCATAAATTTGAAGGGGGATTGGTACATAATCCAGAGGGATTTTCAGGCTTTTCTTTTGTAATGAAAACTTTGCAGTGTAGGAAAAAAAGGTGTGATAGGCGCTCCTTCAATTATTTTTTTTTTAGGGGGGCAGAGGAAATTGAAATTTATGGAGCGAATCCTGCAATTGTGCGGCCAGTAAAAAACACTGCATATTAAATGAATTTTGTTGTCACGAACTTTCAGAAATTAATTGCCTTGGGCATAATAAATCTTTCCCAGAAGGGTAATGCAGGTAAAAGAAAAGACAAGGTGATGTCGATTTCTCCCACTATTTTACAAACTCAATCAGTTGCTTGTCGTGTACATCTCAGTCCGATCCACACGGTGCAACCTTCCCGATCAAGTGATGAGTCGAGACTATATCCCTCAAAGTTATAAAGCGAAAGTCCGGCCAGACGATCTTAAGAAAAATAAAATGCCAGCTACATGGAAGCCCTATCTTTAATCAGTCTGACAACTGATATTGCTCATGTTTCGAAAAGATGGTCCAATGAAAAGCCATTTCTGAATCCCATGCACTTCTATCAGCATGTGCAACAGTGAATTAAATAATCATCCTCATATTCCTGAACTGTAACTTTGAAGCACAAGTTTTTAAATTTGATTCTTCAGTGATGTAAATAACCTCAAGCGAATGCGACATAATTATGACCTCCCTGCGTGCTAGTATACCAGTGCGTGATTTTCTTGTATCTTTCGACTACAATAGCTTGCGTTTTAATTAAACAATGAAGCCGAACATGATTGGATTTCTGATGGTACATTTTATGACGATGCCCAAGGGCAGCCGTCAGAGTGCAACATTATTATAGCCTGGCTATACATAACAATGAAACACTGAACACACTGTTCTGTTCTGCCCACTGGGGAAAGCCAGCTATGCTGTTAGCAATTCACATCCTGTTGTAGACTGTAGAGCCTGCTGCTCCCGCATTGATATTTATACAGTAGTTATAAGCGACGCTGTCCCAGCGGAACAGACAACCAGAACAGCTAGGATGCAAAACTCATGGTCAATCTAGACCGACGAGGGCATCCACGATCCTGTTGTAGGAAGCCATGAGCACTGTGTGCCCATACAGAACCACAGAAAGCTTTCAGTTTCAAGTTCGGATCTGTTATACATCGTTCTGGCAGAGTTATTTAGGACATGCAATCATAAGCTACCTGTGGAAACGGGAAGATGGAAGAGAAAAGAGCCAGAGAACAGAAAACATCATGTTTGCAATTGTATAGGAAATGAATTCCACATTTTATTTAAACGTGAACAGTCAATAACTGAAAGGCAGAGATTTATAGATAGAAGAATTTATCAGCGACCTAACATGTTTAAGACAAAGGAGTTGTTTGTGAGTAAGAAAACGAATGTTTTAGTTAGATACCAAAATACATCGAAATTGTGTGACAAAGTTTCAGTAAAACTTTTAAATAACTAGAGGAAAAAAGAATGAGTGTAAGGACTGACTTATTATAAATGTAAGTGAGTGGTCCATTATTGTTAAAATATGTAAAATATACCGGTACATCGTGTACATGTGAATATACGAGTACGTTGTGAACGTGGGTGAATTTAGTAGTTACAGTACTTTAAATGTATACGTGCTGTCCCGTCGTATATTGCATTTTACCCATGTACCACAGTTGAAGTCTGGGCTTATTCCTATTAAACTCGTTAAACTTGTTTGGCACGGGTATGTGGCATTTCCTGATGTCACGATCATATCGTAACCAAGAAATGCCATTAATGGGCATGTCTACTACCTCTGCCGAAATGGTCCGTAAGAGACATAGTACATCTATGGTATGAGATCCACACTTGAAACTTGAAGTCTGCCAAGCATCTCCGTAATGCAGAGGCCTATCAGAGTTGGGAGCTTCTTTGGCCAGCGCTAGCTGCAAAGTATCGCCAGTTCACCACAGTTCTGGCCTTGAGAGAACGGTTGAGTTTAGGGGATCTATAGCACCGCCTTGAGACAATCAGTGTATTGGACGTATCTTGGTATAATGTGCTTCTCTTCCACACTTGTGGGATCATTGATCTGACAACTCAGCTACGGTCCTTCCGAAGCCCATGGAAAAGAGTAATGCCACAGTATATCATGGGAAGAGAGAAAGAAATTTGGAATGTAGATCTCGTGTGTAACGCTTGCCTTGGAGGGAATGGTCTTCGTGCAGAGGAGAAGTGTGGCCATATGCATAATCCTTACGTTAATTAACGCGCTGTGAACACTACTAATGTTTTGGGAGTTTCTCATGGTTACCGTAGTGCGTTATGCATACGGCCACTGGTTACGGTCCTGCCTGCTAGCGAACCGACGCTTCGATATTCAAGTGAGACAACACTATTCACAAGCACGAACGGCGGATGACACGACCATAAGTGTTTACTCCTTCACCTGATTGCACAGCATGGTGTAACTCGAACTGTACAGGGCAGAATCAATTAGTGGAAGAACTCTGACGCTTCTGAGTGCCGTCTAGGCAACGTAACTCAGCAACACCAAGATAAGAGTTCCCATTCTACAAACGAATGGTATCGACATGGCCTAGCGCCGAAACTAACGAGTGATCAAAGAGAGTGAAATAGAGAGAGATATAGAGGGGGAGAACAACGCCCGTGGCATGTTTAGATATATGGCGTAACAACATCCTACGCTGTTTTTATTCAGTGAGATCAGTATCTGTGGTGCTCGGTACTGCTCGGTCGAGCGACTGTCATGTTATTCACTGAGTTTGTTGTTGGAAATTATTGATTGAAATGAACTTACTAAAATGTCTAAATTTTAGGTGGTTTGTACGCGATGGTGTCCAGAATAGGTAATCACTACTAAGCAGTGCATGGTATCTGAAGGTCGCACAGTCTAGCACGGAAAAGCACAGAGCATGGGGGCAATGGGGAGTACCGGTGCTGAGAGGCGAACTACCATCCGGCAGCAGTATCAGTTCCATAAGGATTGGGTATGGTGAATGGGTGTCAAAAATGTCCCTAAAGAGAGTAAACACCATCAAGATCGACGCGCTATGAATAAGACTTAACCCTTGCAACGTGCACGACAGATCTGTACGCACTATCCTGTCACCACATCTAAAGCGACACCTCGCACCATTTGGCGCTCATTGCCGAACAGGCAAGTGGATGTGGCGAACTGGTATAACTCTCTCTGATGACGTGACAGGCGGCAGCTTCTGCAGGAGACGGTGACCGACTATAACTGGGTCAAGCACAAATCGTGTGGGACCGGGCATTGTGATCTACCGCTAGATGTGTTAATAGGAGAATAGTTCCCACAGTGTCTGTAACTCAGCGTCCTAAAAGACAACGCACAATGTGTGTTTAAGTAAGAGAGAGAGAGAGAGAGAGAGAGAGAGAGAGAGAGAGAGAGAGAGAGAGGGAGAAAGAAAGAAGTAGAGAGAGAGAGAGAAATAGAGAGAGAGAAAAAGAGAGGGCAGACAGACAGACAGACAGACAAACAGACACACACATAAACACACACACACACACATAAACACACACACACACACACACACACACACACACACACACACACACACACACATTTAAAGGGAAAGATTGGAATGATGACTTGCACTCAAGCTTGTCACTCCACATTGGTTGCTCGTCCTAGTGCATGTCTACACAAGACGTCCAGTTCACAGGAAGTACAAATCACTTTCGCTAATCACGAAACCCAAGTTATCATGAGATTGCCGTAACATGAATTTGCTCGAGATAATATTTAGCGATCGAACCCAATTATCGTTGTAAAACAGCGATCTTCAAGGCTGGGGTTGTTGCTGCCAATGGAAATCAGTCTGTAGTGCATCATATCGCCTCTCTCTGTCTTCTGTCTTTACGCTCAGTGGCATACTCGCAGTTCAGATCACGTCGAATTCAACTGAACAATTGGCACAGCAGGGAAGACTGAATTCAAACGCTAACTTTACGGCATAATATCCTTTTCCCTTCGTTTGTGTGGTTAATCGCCCCTTGTCCATTTCACACGTCATGGGTGAGAGCTCAGGCGGCATGAATAATGATTATTCTTCGTGTGTACCAGTAGTTATAAATTCTAACTGATAGCTAGGCAAACCTGCAGCGCGCTATTATTTTTCTATCCCTTACGAAAAGACCAACGGTCTGCTAGTCCAGCTGCATTATGGATAGCTCTTAACGTTTTGAAAGCCAGGACAGATGAATTATTTAATAGCTGATAATAAAGTCACAGCAAAAGAGCAAGCTTACCAGACTAATCTAATCTAAATGTGAAGAAGTGTGCAAATAGGAAAAGGGTATCATTATGAATCGTAGATCGTCGTGCCGGTCAAACTGAATCACGCTTCATATAATCATACAGAAACCTACATGAGAGAGCGGCAGAGACTTTTCATATACTCGGATCTTCCACTGCATGTATAGTCTATTATCTTCCTTATTCATGTTAACCTGAAAGTAACCGTGCGTCGTGGCTGGCTTGTATGGGTATAGTTTACTGAAAGTCTTCGAAACACAAAAAGTGAAAAAAAATCACGTGCGCAAAAAAGACCAGGGCTACCATGCATTGAGCTATCTTCAACAAAACTATGTGTTGGAAAGGTAAAGCAAATATCAGAAGAAAGACCTCAGAATTCTCCTTGACATTTTAAATAGGAGCACTTTTTGCCTGCCCTTTACTGTATAGTACATTATTAACTAATGTCGTGAATGGCGAAGCTGAGAGAGGAATGTGCATGCAGCCATGCCCAACGAACCCCGTCATACACCAGGTCATAAGCCTCAAAGGACTGGTTTCTGTCATCCACTCTTGACTTACCTCAACATTTGCGGACGGGGAGACAGAATAACTCGCACGATAAGACTGAGGAGGCTCGGAAAAGGGGGTGGGGGTGTGGGAGAGGGAAGGAGAGAGGAGCCATTTCGATTGACAAAACCAGGGCGAAGAAATAAAGCAAACACAATAGAAACAACCTAAAGGTGTCATCTTGATCAGGCTCGAAGCCTTGACCACGTCAGCAACCACGGCTTTGACATCTATCACAATATCAACAACAAAAACAACAATAAAAATGACCAGAATCAGAAAGCAGTTCTACCCACAGCCAACTCTGTCCCAAAGGCTCGCTCCATTGATTCACTTCTAAACCATTCCTCACAGTTCAGTGTAGTAGCTATGATACACCATTAATTCTAGTAACTCGAGGCACTTCGGATCCAGCTTACCGGTGACCCATTGTTTCGGATAATTCGCAAGTCGCTTGCCGGCTGACCAGTTGCAAAATCTGACCGCCGCATCACACTGCTGGCGCTGGCATGCGAATTTATTCTACCGTTGCACCCAGGGTAGTGAAGTGTAGATGAGAACTGCTTCTACCGTAACGCCACAAGGGTTAATATAAATTGTGATGATGATTGNTACGAGGTCTGTCTCAGAATAAAGTTTCCCTGTCATGCTGTCCTCACATATAATTATAAATACCCTTATTTATGGTATCAACTGAAAGTTTATTCAATTACCTATTCAACATAAGAACCATCACGTTCCAGACATTTCTCCATTCGATGTACCCAGCGGTCAAAGACAGTGACCAGTGACCGCTTGTCCAAGGTCATGAGTCCTTTTCTCATAGCCTCTTGAATCTGGTCCTCGTCCTCAAATCGACGACCTCGCAGCATTTCTTTCATCTTGGGGAAGAGGTAGAAGTCGCATGGGGCGAGATCAGGCGAATAGGGCGAGTGTTCCAATAATTCTCACGATAGCCATCGAGAAGCTCGTTCACAACTCTGGACTTGTGAACAGGCGCGTTATCGTGATGCAGGATGACGCCTTCTTCGAGCAAGGCGGGTCTTTTTTTCCGTATTGCTGGTCTCAGTTTGTCTTTGAGGACGAACCTGTAGTAGTCACCATTGACAGTTACGCCAGGTGGGACTGGCCAGCTCAGTATGATGCCACTCATGTCGAAAAAAACAATGTGCATCACCTTTCTCTCCCCTTGTTTTCTGCGGGCTTTCTGTGGCCTCGGCGCGTCCGAATCAGGCCATTGAGCCAACTGTCTTTTCAACTCGGGATCAAATGAGTACACCCAAGTTTCATCTCCAGTGATGATTTCACTGAGAAACTGTAAACCCTCTTGCTCAACAAGGATCAAAAAGTGTCGAGCCACTTGAACGCGGGCTTGTTTCTGCTCTGGTGTCAACAAGTGGGGCACCCACTTTGCGAAGACTTTTTTCTTGCCAAGATCGTTGGTCAATGACAATATTCGGTGAACTGTTGCATTGAACAGACCAACTAATTCACTTATTTCCCTGCATGTTCTTCTCGTACCTTCCTCCACAACAGCTTTTGTTCTCGCAACACTGTCGCCACAAATGACGACAGGGGGCCTCCCAGTGTGCTCTTCATCTCTCATGTCAGACCTCCCACCTTCAACCTGCCTGATCCATTTTCTTGAAGGGGCACTATTCCCCATAACTTGGCAAAGATCACCATGTGTTTCCACAGCAGACTTGCCGAGAAGAGTTGAAAATTTGATCACAACTCGGACATCGTAGCGTGAGAAGGTTGCAGCAATGTTTTGCTCTGCTATTTTCCTCGGATTTACCTTGGACAAAGTGCACAAGTACACCAAAAGTGACACGTCACAACTCTATGACACATTCACCAAAGCACTTGAAATTTGGCATCGAGATTTCATACATATGACGTCATTACGTCACAAAATTTGGTGGCTGTAGGTTGCGTACTTTTGAATTTATAGAGGAGGGAAACTTTATTCTGAGACAGACCTCGTAGTGAAGTGTAGATGAGAACTGGTTCTACCGTAACGCCACAAGGGTTAATATAAATTGTGATGATGATTGCTAATATTATTACCATCATTATTTCAGTATCTGGAGAAGCGATTCAGCAAGGGAGTGAGAACAGCCGCATCTTGCACGTTCGTCTTGCAGATGGTGAGTACTTATAAACACAGTACTTGTATATAATTGTGTTGGTATCGGAACTCTACAAAGCAAGGTTGGGCAGAACTGGGATCATATATACTCAGTTCATGAACTTCAGTTTAGATGTTCTTGATTGGGTGAGCTTATCTGGATCTGATCTGTGGGTGCTTGACCTGAACCCTCATTTTCTTCCTAAATTTCTTTCACATCAGCCTCCAAAATCAGAACCAAATGCCGACTTCTAAAATCAAGGGGAACTGGTCTGATCTGAAAACTACTTAATTTTCATAGAACTGAGCTAGGCTGATCTGAAGGCTTTTTTCTCAGTGAACTGAACTTGATCTGAACTAACTTTTTCGATGAACTGGCTCAACCCTAACAGACAACCCCCTTAAAGTGCAGTGGACTTCAATTAAGTAGTTTGGGAGGCCTGGGAGGTAGTTTGGGTAGTTTGGTGGTAGTGGTGGTGCTTGTTGTGAGATAGTGGTAGTAATAAGTCAGAATAACACAGGTATTTATGGGATATATTTTATTAGAAGCATGTACATATTTATCGTACCGATTCAGTTGTGACTGAATTTTATCAGCACAGGAGGTCTGTTTCAGATCTTTTCTGAGATCAAAATTTGAAAGCCACTCGGAGTGAGTGTAGATCTAAATATGTTTACACTTAACAAGTGTCTCTTTCATTTAGCGAGCAGTTTTAAGAAATGTCATGACACTGATCACGGTAATGATGTTGAGCTGGGCATTTATCTTTCAGATCCTCTACATGGCTATCGTATTGTACGCTCCAAGTCTTGCACTCAACGCTGGTAAGAAGATTAACGTTATTTTGAGAACTTGCACGTTAGCGATGGGATTTCTTACCGTCGCAGAAATTACACTAGTGCATCGGTGCTGAATGCACCCTGAATAGCATTCAACATGAAGAGTTAATGTAATTCTTACGGTGGTAAAAGACCCCATCGTTAATGTGCAAGCTCTCAATTAATTCATAATCGCTTATAAATTAAGGTGCAGTGCATTTATACCCGTTGACCACACTAAACATGACGATAAGTAAAGAAAATCAGTTTTTTTAAACTTTCAGCGCCACTCTAGCCCAAACAAATTGAAGCTAAGAACTAACCACTGTATCTTCCTTAAGACTAAAGTATGGATCCAATGAAAAACTCAAGGCCTTAATGATTTTAACGAAATACCCTGTTCCATGAAGGTGCGAAAAAATATACTCTCCTTCTAGATGTTACTAAGGACAAAGACCAAATGACTGATGTCATAGATGTAATAGCAGTTGATTTGTACGTGGATATTGTTTAACATCAATATACAAGTTTGGACAGCCAGACTGTTGTTTCTTGCATTTGCAGTGACTGGATTCACACTGTGGGGCTCTGTAGTGTCTGTTGGGATTGTATGCACTCTGTACACAGCTTTTGTAAGTATTACAATTATATTTTATCGCATGAAGATAATATCAACATTACATATAAATTGTTCCTGTCTTGGACATAGTGGTGTAATTAAGTCGGCTAATCTGAAACACTGTAAGGGCTATTCAGTAGTCTTTTTTTAGTCCAGTGGCAGAGTTGCAAAAGGATTCCTGCCTAGTTTGAATAAATAGCCTGTCTTGTTTTAAGTGTTCTGTGGCAGTCCCAAGCCTGAGACTAAGACATAATAATTTAAAACTTGAAGGAAGAGGTTTTCTTTATACCTTAACCAAAACGCTTGACCTGTGTAAGGCGCGTCCACTTTTCTCAGGAACACACCGTGGTTGCCATAATAATATTATACCGGTTCAACTGTGGTTATACGCTTTAAAAATTCCGTGGGAGCAGGTAAAAATAAATGCCAAATGAGCTGTGCTGTGGGCCCTGGCTGGTCTTAAAAAGAGTTGCGTTTATCTAGTGACTTTAATTAGAAATAAAGCAGTTCACTATGTGGAACTTTTGCGATTAAGCTGAAGTTGCGATTATCCGGATTGCGGTGAGGCAGAGTCGACTGTTATCACAATGTGATGACATGTTGGTCTTTTTGTTGCAGGGTGGTATGAAAGCTGTGCTGTGGACCGACTGTTTCCAAGTGATTATGATGATTGTCAGCTTGGTAGCAATCCTAATCAGAGGTGCCATCATTGTTGGAGGATGGGACGTAGCTTGGGCCTCAGGGTATAGGACTAACAGAATCTTTTTTACAGAGTAAGTAGTCATCACCACTACTGCCACCATCACCAATATTACCACCACCACCACCACCATCATCTTCATTCATGTCACTGACGTCGCATTTATTCTCCTCTTTCTCCTCCTTGCGTAACTCTACTTTAATCTTCCCTTGCTTATTTCCCTTTGTTTAAGTAAACCTCTATCACTTGCTCAATCTCATCTATTTAGATATAAGCCAACTCTTAAAAGACCCTTAGTTTTCGAGTTGCTATAAATGGTTCTTCAGAATTATTTTAAAGGTACCCCTCCCCATTGAGGTCTTTGACACCTATTGTTTTTTCTTCTTTTGGCCCTATTAAAATTTTGCGTTATTCTAAATATATCACTGTTGTTTGGGGAAATTTCTTCCCTGGGGGTTAAAGTACTTTTTTTGCCCGATCTTTTAACGAGAAGAAAAAAGGGGGTCAACGCCCAAAATTTTTCACAAATTTCTTTTGAAAAAGATCACTCAAATTCTGATTTGGTCCCTAAATTTTCATTTGGCTGGTTTTGACTGCGTGCGAATACATAGGTCTACACATTTTATTTTTTTTTATCTAGAAGGCTCAAATTGTACCCGAAACTTTAAAATTGGATGCTTTATTTAGATCACAGGTTATTTTACACATTTCTACACCCTAACACTGGCTGGCAGGGCCCCAAAAAGGGGGATTTTATAGATTAGCGGATTAATTGGCTTGTACACTTGTACACAATGAGTGATTTGCCGTTCTAATAGGTGTCACAAACCTTGAGTCACTAAAAGTTTAGAAAAGGTTGCTTCTGTGAAAAAGTTTTACCATACTTTGAAAATACTAGCATGCTTGACGGTATGCCTCAGTGGGTGCTCTGTGCAGCCATACCCTTTGGTTTCTTTTCAGGATCACCACTCTTGTATCTGGGATTGAGTGATAAGATTAATCCCTGTCCCCCTCATGTCTTTCCTGCTCTTTTTATCTTCTTTTTCGTCATCGTTCTCGTTGTTAAGTTCTTGTTCCTTCCTTTGTGACTCATTCTGCTGAAGATATAAGAAATACAAAGATACATTATTATGCTGAGATAAAATATCTGCCTACAAAGGAATGAGCAAGTGATTTTTATCACGTAAGCAAGCATTAAGACAAAAAAAAATTGCTTTGCAATTTACGTGCATACACACACTGTTACGGCTCAGCACCGAAGGCATGAATGTGTGTTAGTATGTGATGTGATTGCACACACACTGGCCATGAATGTTGCCAATCTTGAGATGACAGGTTATTATCCACCAACGGCATTTTGTATAACAAGTAACTTGCTATGTTTTCTTTCCTTCAGTTTCCGACTGGACCCATCTGTGAGACACAGTGTATGGTCAATGGCGATTGGTGGATATTTCACATGGGTGGCTATATTTGGGGTGAACCAGGCGCAAGTGCAGAGAGCGGTAACCTGTCCATCACTGAAAAAAGCCAAGATGTAAGTCATGTCAAGTCTTAGCTTTTCGTTTTGCACAAGTCGCTGTAAAACAAGAGTGGACCAACCTACATTAACTGCGTTTTGAGAAATTGAGGGATAACGTTTATGTTGCCATTGAGTTATAAAGATTCGTAAATGAGAAAAGTTGACGTTAGAAGTCCCCACAGGCCAAAAATAACAATTTAACCGATATGTATAGCAAGATAGAGTCAATATCTGTTTACAGAACCTTTTACGGCAAAAATCGCAAAAACGTGGGATGATCTACTCTTGCACTACGGCAACCATTTAATATATCTGATGCCTCAACAGTGGAACCTTAGCATTTCGAAAAAAAAACAACAACAAAAACCCATAAAACAACGACATTGTACGTTTTGACGTATTACCTAGTATTCTATTCAATATGAAGTTTGGAGAAAATAAAATCTATTTAATGGCGTCCAGAGATCTACTTAAGGCTAAGAGCTCATGCCTGAATTCCTTTACTGTCTTCAGAATACTGTGTCTGGAATTCTGGGCAAAGCGAAACCAAATATAGATTGTGGAAATTAAGCTTATACATCAATCCTGGCGAAATATTGAAGATTTATGTGAAGTTTTAATTCACCTTTCTTTAATAGTTTTCCAATTTTATGCAAGGTTTGGAGGATGGGTCTATGTCATATAGCACTAGTGATGATGGATCTGTTGTTATTGCAATGCACAGTCCTGCATTATATTTGCCAGCACTTCGTATGAAATTATATTTAAATGGATCCTAAAATAATCTGTAATGATGAGTTAAGACATATATATATATATTATTTCATTTGTGATATTGTAGTTTAAAACTTACAAAATAATTATCCATCTTGTCGTTTGACTTCGTTGCTTCCAGTCTTTCTCAGCTTTTTTCTTCTTTTTGTGTATATTTTCAAGCGCTATGTGGATGAACTTCCCTGGCTTGTGCATTATTCTTTACCTTGGCTGCTTCATTGGGATCTTCATGGGAGCTTTCTATGAAAACTGCGATCCAATCAAAACCAAATATGTGGATGATCCTAATCAGGTATGCCACTCGTGTATAGGTCTTACAATAATTCTTCGGCAAATCACAAGTCTTCAAATCTCACCATATAAATTACGGACTGAATTTCATTTTTACCCTGCAAATCCTTGCAAATTACGAAAAAAAGCAAAAACTCGTGACAAACAAGCAAAGTAATCTAACAAACAAATAATGCTGCAACAAAGATACAAACAAGTAAATAAACATACACATAAAATACCAAAACCAAAACCAAAAACAAAAACAAAAAAACCAACAGAATTATATAGTCACGATGTCAGATATGTCTCACAGAAAATAACGAATGTTTCCATAAATATGTTTTTAAGATTATTAGAAATTGTAAATTTTTGAAAGTCGTACCACACACTCTGTTCACTAATTATGTTGTCTGATGATACCTTCTTCTATTCCGTGTATTTGTTCAGTAATATCCAGTTACATACTGCACATTAAATGGTGTATATTGACCACCGAATGTACTAGTATGTAGGTATGCGTGTGTTTGTGTTAGCGCGAGACATTGTGAGACTAGTGGACGAATCAGCTATTTACAGTAGGCTGGTGTTTATTATGGATTCACCGGGAAATCTTTGCATTAAATGACTCGGAATCAGATAAAAGAAGGGGATGATACTGAAAAGATTCTGGATAGAATATTGCTTTATAAAAACCTCATTCACTGAAATTAAACAAAAAACAACAAAAAAAAACAAAAACAAAATTGCCCGCAGTGAGGGTCGGTGACTGAATCCTTGGTTCCCAGCCCCAGTGTTCTTACAACTAAGACAACGAACCACTGGAGTTCACGGCACCAGCAAAACTTGACAATCATGCTTGACGAGTAATGAGTGACGTTCAACCGTCTTTTTTAACCTTCCCCTTTCATAAGTTTAGTGTAGTAGCAGATTTCACAACCGACTGGTGCATTTTCCCCCGCTTTAACTTGACCTAAAGGGAACTCGAAAGAGCTCGTGGATGTCCAGATCTGATTTCGTTTCTCATATTCCGACAGATGTTGCCTTACTTTGTCATGGACGTACTAGGCGATATCATGGGACTTCCTGGGCTCTTTGTAGCTGGTCTCTTCAGTGGTGCTCTCAGGTGAGGACTATGATCAAAATGACAATAATGAGGATTTATAATGATGATTATTACAAGTTGATGAATATTTCTGTTTCATGATTTTCTTTAGTTCCTTTCTTTTTTCCTTTCCTTACGTTAAGGATATAATATCGATAATAATTCATGATTTTCATTATAATTTGTTGTGAGTTCAGTATTAAAAGGGGCACAATGACTGGAATGTCTTGAATTCACAAAGTAATAGACTTAGTAGAAAAATATGTGAAAAGATCTTGTTCTTCTTGCAGACCTTTTATTGTGTTTTTTTCACATTTATAATTGGGTGAATTATTTGAGAAGTTAACTTTACACTCTCTAACCCAACTACCTTGGTTTTATTCACGACAGGGGAAATAATGATGAAAATAATATGCAGTCGCATTTACAGTTTTTTTTCTCCACTGGGAAGAACAATTTGCTTGCAAACACAGAGAAACCCAGGTCTGTTTTCTATGTTCATCTTTGCAACTTCTTCACTGAAAGGAAGCAGCCGATGAACTTTTAACGACGAGGGCACAATTTATAATGGGGAAAAAAATCTTTGACACATTGTTTTCACTGTGAACGTCGTAAGTAATGGAATTCAACTGATTGATGTTGCTAATTAGGATGAGAGACTTTAGTCTACGATTTTCCACAGCACGATATCATCTGGCCTCAACTCTATATCAGCGTGTATACTAGAAGATGTTATCAGGGCCTACTTCAAGAAAGACATGAGAGAATCCAGGGCGAGACTTTGTTCTCAAGTTTTAGGTATGGAATTTAAAGAAGGAATACATTACACGCGTAAGTGGCATGTCAGAATATCAGGAAATGACTATTGTCTGAGGTATGTCCAGATATTTCACTCGGACCTTACAAAAGAGTGGAATAGTCATGATCATAAACATAACTCATGATAGATTATATATGATAACTTGGAAAATGTCTTTCAAGTCACCCAAATGAGGCTTACTCCCTCACACTAGGAACTGAGATATCAGTCTTCCGAAAGTTTGCATCACTAGAGTTGTAGATCCTTACAGTACGCTTCGGTTGTGTGTCCTTATACAATTTATTGTATGGAGGTATGAAGATGCCAATGTTTTTTTCACTGTTGGCTATATAAGGTTTTACACCTCTCATTAACTTATCATAGGGCCCCGTGTCAAAGCACTTTCCAAACATGTTGTTTAGCTCTTCCTCCAAATTTTGACACAAAGAAAAGTGCCCCTCAACCAGTTAGCTTTTGAGAACTTAGGCAGTGAAGCAGACAACCTAATATTTTAGGCCTTTTCACTCAGTAAACAGGGCAACCTTACCCACCTAGCAACAACCACAAATTTTAAACTTGAGTGACTAAATCTCACCTATTCTGAGTCTACACATGTATTTGCACCTATTGAAGCCTTTAAAATTAAAATCCGACCCCTTTCCTCCCTCCCCATGGCCAGTTTACTGATTTTATAGGGACTATTTAAAATTGCATATCAAAATGCCAGGTGCTATTGGCATCTTCATACCTGGAGATTAAAAACTGCAATCCAAACATAACCGGGCTTACTAGAGAGGAGGGAATAAGATTTGAGTTTACAGAAGAGATGTATAGGCCGAATCGCAGATGGTGCCCGACGTGCTAACACATAAAGACTTGCAGGGGTACTTCGAGGTTTGGCATCGGCATTGGAATTATTGTACTGACTCCAAAATGTACCACTCCGCAGGTGACGGAGGAATGTAATACATAGAGGAAGTCTATGATCCTTTATATGCGCAGTCCGGGGACTTTTGGATCGCCCCTTGTGAGACAGCTATTTGTTAGAACATGTTTAGCTCCCTCGCCAGTAACTTACTCCTTATGAAATCACTAGATCTAGGGATAAACCCACTTACGTACGGGGCTTCCAAAATTTGTTGTTTTTTTTTTTCTTTTTGCAGCTCTCATCTTTGGTGTCATCTGTCTAGGACTGGCCTATGTTGCATCGCATCTAGGCAATGTCTTACAGGTAGGTGCAACTTTTAGGAAGTAGTTTTCTGTCATCAAAAACAAAAGGATATAAAAATGATCATTTGATGGCTGTTGCAAGTAAAGGGTATAAAAATGTTGTAAATTTGTCAGTAAATCTGAACTACTGTACCTTAATAAAGGCCAGGGTTAAGTGATAGCGGGAATACGTTTCATAATAATAATATGGTCTATATATTTACAAAAGAATTTTGAGATAGGTTGATGCATCATGACAGTACCAACGACAGCTACCTCACTGACACTGACAAAGTCCAAGCATGTGGTACAGGGCCGATACTACCTTCTCCACCACCCCTTTCACACCCCTAGTAAAATCATACCTTAGGGACCCTCACTCTCATCTCTTCTCTCTTATTTTCCCCTTATCCCATTTCTGTCCACCTTTCTTTGGGGGCTTCCTGACCCCCAAGCCCATTCCCTCTTCTCCCCCATCTCCGCATTGCAGGGCTGGCGGGAGAGGGGGGGGGGCTCATACGGCCCTGATGTTCAAGTTTAAAGTCTCAACGTATAAAGTAGGTATAAAAAGTGGCGGCGTCTCTTTCTGTTGTAAGAAGGAGGTGTACTGTTGAATAATAGAGCTAGTGGTCAGTCTGAACGTGTTTCAACGTGGTCCTACCTTCTGGCACATTCCTGTTTGCAGAATGCATTTTATCGGTAGGATGCGCAGTTTCATGAGATCTGTAGTAAAGTTGTAACCAGGTGGAAAGGCAATGTACATTCATTATCGCTTCTAGCGATTACACATTATCTTGGAAAGCGTGTCAAGAGGGATTTTACAAAGTTATTGTGAACCGATCAGATTTTGAGTAGAAAGGCCGAAAAATCTAACATTAATAGGATACCTTTGAAGCACACCGGTCGAACCCACGCAGATTCACTTTCGTGAAAATCACATTTGAAGTGTACGCTTCAGAATTTTCAAGATTTGTGGATTAGATCGTTCTGCTTCTCAGGTATCTATTTTCTCAAAGAGCTTCCATTGTGAAAAAAACATCGATGGATGATATCCTCCTCCAGCCCGCATGCAAAAAAAAAATCTCACGCTTTTTTTTATTTTGTGGGTTAGACAGGTCTCCTTCTCAGGTATCATGTAATCTCCTATCCCAACTGGAGATCGAACCCGTCGCCTCTCAACTTGCAAATCTGAACCAAGCAATGACTACAACACAAGGACGCTTACTTTACAGCAATTTCCGCCTTAAATACCTCCTGCCTTCGTACCATTCCCCAACTTTCACGTGTAAACCTAGTGATCACCTGTGATCTTAACCATACTTCCCAACTACTCACTTATTATGCATCACAAAAAAGGGAGTGAAAGGAAAGGGAAGTTGCAACCTTTCAAGGGAGGCAATCCTAAAAACCAATAACGGTTAAAGGAAATACAGAAGTAACGTTCCCTGAGTTTATCAATTTACTGAACACGTTCACTCATAACGGCACACCGCTTTAATGGCAGGGCATGGACTATACTTGTTTTTTATTGTTTCCAGGCTGCACTGTCTCTATTTGGAATGATTGGTGGACCTTTGCTTGGTGTATTTTCCTTGGGTATGTTTTTCCCATGGGCCAATAAATGGGTGAGTATTTTATGAGATTGCAAACCGTCCTTCAGTCTCATACTGCCCGTTTGCCCACAGTGAATGAACAGGTTCCAAATGTAGTGGAAGTCATCGAAATAATTAAAAAATTTCGGAGAGATTTTAGGGAGGATATATTTAGATTATATGAATGATATAAGCTTTACCAAAATGTGTGGGAACCATTCACTCTCCATTAAAAAGAATATTATTTGGTAATTTTAGATAATATTTATTCATTTCTATGTAGGCTACCTCTGCCCATAAATAGTTCAGCCAAAACGAGTCTGGAGTTGCTTTGCCTGGGCAACGAATGGTTATAGACGTTTGTCAGTTAGATGAGGAAATGAAATAATTTGGAACCTTTAATAAGGCAAGATAAGTAACATTTTATGAATTTCTACATGGCTGGATACCCCCATTGCTGAAACCATGTCAAGTTTTGCCGGAAATGTCAAGAACGAGAGGAACATTGGTGGATACATGGGGAATGCTCGTCAGTGCTTTTGTTTGATGGATTGATCCCAGATGAGGTTTAGACCGAAGCACTCAAGAATGTATGATCTCCCCAGTGACCACATACTTTACTATGGCGAGTAGTTACAAAGCATTACCTCTTGGTGCGCATTCTATAATAACGCCTTGAATGTAATTAATCTCCTTTGAAAAATCCGAATGTAGTGTGTTTAGATGACGTATTTGTCTGGACATGGCGTAGTTTAATTATAGATTACGGGATAACGTGGTTTAGTAGACAATGCGATGAGCGAATCCCATGCGAGTAACGTAAGGGCTCAGCCGCGGTGAAGAGAAGATTTGACACACTTGTGTGAATGAGAAAACTCAATTTTAGTCATAATAAGATTGTTGCAATTTTCTTTTTTTTTTTGGGTAGATATACTTACTCATACTTGCCGTATTTTATTCTAGGGTGCCTATACCGGCCTGTTTGGCAGCTTGATCCTTCTGTTTTGGATCGGGATCGGAGCTGCAGTGGTTAAGCCCCCTCAGACGAAGTCCTTGAAATTCACTTATAACTGCAATACCTCCTGGTTCAACGAATCTATTCTGAGTCCTCCTGCACCAGAGCCAGAAAGGTAAGCGGGTTACCAAATTAATCCGAGCAAGTTAACCACAGAAACTGAAAATGAAAAATGAAAATACGACTTTTATTTACCTCGTAGGGAATTTGATTTACAATGGTATCCAATTTATACATTTCATTAGACATAGAACAATATACATCATACATGTAAATACATAGTATTACAAATGAAATACATAACAAAGTCATTGCTGGTCGCTAGCGGTGCAGCGCCCTGGTTCCCCTAGCCAGGTACTCATTTACACCTGACTCGAGTGAGGAAATAGAAGTGAAGTGTCTTTCTCAAGGACACTACAAGGTAAACCGCCCAGTGTGCGAGTCAAACACACAAATCTTAGACTTGATTGTCCTCAGTTTCTGAGTACGACTCACAAACCACACAGCCACGTTGCCTCCCTGTAATGCGAAACGAGCGTTATAGCAAAATAATTTTTCAGAAATTTTGTTATATCTGTTACTTATGCGACCAGTGCGACGTTGTTGCAAAGCATTTCTGAATCCCCTACCGTCCTGTTTGCTTTTCAAGTTCAACCATACTTTCTTTCTCACATGTGGGGAAATCAATCCCTATACACCGATGAGGTGTCTTTCAACATTCCACAAAGCCATTTGCACTTATTAAAAAAAAAAAAAAGTCCGAACTCCGTGCGTCATAGTAACAAAGGTGTTAAAAAGCCCTATATACTATGTAAATCATGAATAAGTATTTATCTTTCTTAACGACAACACCGGTTTGTTTACTTAATCGCTTATACTCAGTTCGACTGTGTGAATACTGTGAGAGACCCAGGCAAGATTACTCTTTCTTGTAGTAACTTCTTTTTTTGCATTGATGACAAGCTACTGCAGTGCAAGCAGTGCCTATGACTGGAGGGCATGAAAAATTATCTACAGCGACTGCAGCCTGCGTCAAAGTAAAGAAGTCGTAGACTTGGCTCACGGAAAAAAGTAAACATAATAGGTGGTTTCTAGGAGAAATTTCGTAGTTAGGGGCTGGTTCTCACAAGTAGGACTTGCCGAGAGAAGGTCCTCCATAGCAGGGGCGAAGGGTCCATATAATCAAATAATCACTGATTACCAGCCGAAAATGCCGTTGGTCGACCTTGGCCTTTGTGGCAAGTTAAACAAGAACACTGCCGATATCCTATTTATTTGCTCTTTGTCAGGCCTATTCTTACTTTGACCTAC
>JAWQUT010000011.1:182963-200908 GCA_033807755.1 Ellobium chinense | reverse complement strand
TGGATGGATTTTTCCTGCAAGGTCGTGTTCCCAATGTTTTGTTTATTAGCCTAGGCCTGCTAGGTCTAGCCTAACTGGACCTAAATTCTACAATTTTGGAGCCATTACACCATGGTGAGTGATAATACACATGTATTTTTGTGCGATCCTGGCCCTGTAACTGATCTGTACTTTTTGCTGCCTTTTCAGCCAACCTGTTTCTAACTACTCAAACTTTTGTTGTAGCTTTTCAGGAATTGTGATGATGCCTACGGATTTTCTAAGTCCATACGCTGTGTTACAGTATCATACTGTGAACATCAAATGTGACTTTACGAACGGATATTATAGCACATAGCACTTTTGACTAATACCGCATACGTGACTATAAGTGACAATCATGTTTGTGATTACCCTGTTGAGAAAGCCAGCCTTCGCCCCTGCTCCATAGGTGACAGGGAAGTTCTCTGTATCTTCCCTAGGTGTATTTATCTGTGGCTGTATGCACAATCCATACGTTAGTTAACGCAGTGCGGTAACCAGGGGAAACTCTCAAAACATTAATAGTGTTCACCGTGGTTAACGCAATGCGTTAATTAACAAAACGGCCACTGGACCAGAGATGACAATCAAACCCATAACTAGCGGAAAATGTAGTTGTTTTATTTCATTTTTATGTTTCTCGTTAAATTGAATCCATCCATGGGACTGCCAATAATCAGGAAGGAATGCCGAATTCATACTGACATTAAAAACTTGACCGTATGGCTCATAAGTTGTTTTCACAAAGTTGGGAACTGTAAAGGCTGTGGGTTCGATTGATGGATGGGGCGGTTTACGGTGTGGTGTCCTTGGGAGAAACACTTTACAGCCATTTCTCCACTCGACTCAAGCTGTGAATGAGTACCTGGCTTTCGAGCCAAGTTGGACCAGGGCGCTGCACTGCGACGACATGCAATGACTTTGTCATGGATTTTGTCTATGACATGTCAGAAGTGTTATATATATTATGGGTACTGGTGTATTTATAGTATTTATAGTGAATAAAATGTATTCCATAGTATGGGAATGTAAAAAGAATTCCCGACGAGGACAAGTGGGTTTCAACTTTAAAAAAATATATGTATTCTTCCATTGCCATCATCATAAATCCGATACAAGGATGCCTACACAGAAAGCCTGTGATGAGTGCTTAATGATATGCGAAGTAAAAGAGTGACTGTGAATGAAAGTAAAACTGTGTGTGTTCATTATTTAATTGTTATGTATGTGACTTCTATTCGTAGATCTTTATTATTATCTGTATCGTGTGCTGTCCCGTTGCCAGTATTTTTATTCTGTTGTTCGCCCACATACCACAGTTGTGGTCTGTGTTTGAGATAAATTTTAAATTTGTTAAACTTAACATCCAACGCTATACATTTAAAGACTAACGTGTAAATTCCTGTCCTTTGCTTCGTTTACAGAGACATCACCTATCCCCTGTACACGCTTTCTTACATGTGGTACAGTCTAACAGCCGTGCTGGCAACAGCAGTTCTTGGCCTCATCGTCAGCTTTGTCACAGGTACTGTTAATGCAACTGCAGGATTTCCTCTTTTTGGGCTTTTTCTCCAGAGTAATACAACATTGCCATTACATACTCTTTTTTTGTTATGTAGTCACCTTAGTTCTATTTTTGGTAAAATCCTGGTTAGTGTTAAAGTCAAGGTTATGGAAGAGAAAATACACTTTGGAAAGTCTTAGGACGATGTCTTCAGACCAATGGCGGCTCATGAACCCCAGACTTTTTCTTAAAACTCTCATCTCCCCCTTCCCCTCACCTCCCGCTATTTTAATCCCCAAAAATCTCCTTTAACCTAAATACTAATTCAGCGATCTTGCTGTAAATAGCTATAACAAAGATACACAGCTGTACGAAAAGGACAAAAGAAATGCACTGAACAAGAAGGTTACTTAATATGTTTTGCTTGTTCTGTGTATTTTTGGAAATCAGTTATAATTTCTTAATATTCTGAGCTAGACTTAANGGCCTCAAAGGTTATTTTTCTCATAGCAGAAGAGGTCAAAGTGTCTAAAAATACCAAAAGCCCAATTTTGATATTTTAACCCCTAGACCCCCTTTTCAGAAGGCGCACCCCCCCTTAAAATGTTTCGCTTGTTCTGTGTATTTTTGGAAATCAGTTATAATTTCTTAATATTCTGAGCTAGACTTAAGCAGGCACTATACGGGATGTATTTATGACGTGCCGCCACTGCTAAGGGTCTGCTCTATTCCGTTACGTCTTAGTTTTGTCTGTAACCCTGGACCATGCACACCATAGGAGTGTTCCAGGTGACAGTATACGCATACGTTTGTTACTATTCTACCTGCAAAATCGGTATTATTATGTTTGCATTTAATTTAAGTTTTAAACTTTCTTTATACCTTGGCTTATTTCATACAGTTGAAGGGATGATTATATATACATGGTGATTTGATCTTCTTGGTGTATCCAAAAAAGATCTTGCACCAACAGTGATTTTACTCATCATAGTTCGGGACTTTTATTTACTGCTACGAACGTACAGTCTGCAGGATTTTTACATAAATGATTTTTATTTTATTTCATACATTACTGTTTTCCAGACATTTTTGTTCTTGATCCTAATCTTCAGTCTGACTGATTTCCAGGTCCAACAAAGCCAACAGATCTTGATCCGCGGCTGATCTGCCCGATCTTTGACACGGTTTTCCCCCTCAACTTCTTGCCTGAGGCTATACGAAGACCTCTACGATTTGGAATAAATCATGAAGGGGTATGATGCATGTTTCATATCGTGTTACAACCAAAGATGTTACAGTACTGATTAGAATTAACTATATCTGTGAAAATAACCCTCAAGTGCCGAAAAAAGACTTAAAAATTTTTATTTTGCTTTCGCAGTTTAAATATGTGCCCATGCTCTTGTCACTGAATTGTAAACCTATGCTCTGAAAAAACATTTTGCCATAAGGTCCGAGATATATGAGGTGACAAAAAAAAGCCTAATTACTACTTTTTTTTTTGAAACACTATCAGAAAATATCTGTTATCTTTGTTTCTTACTTTTCTAAAATCACCTTTTCAATGTGCTGGGATGTTCCTATTGAATTTACAGCGATGGTTATTTCACAGTCATTCCTGCCACAGACTGATGACCCTAGTTGTGGTTAAGTGCCTGAATGGAAACAGCAAAATCCATCATTAGCTTCCTTTTTCAACATTTCATGATAAAAAAATATCTTTTGATTAATTTGAATCATACTCTTAATATCCTACCAGAGATTGAATAAGTGGAAAACATGTCGCTTTAATTTTCAGCATCTTTCATTGCCTCCTACTGACCAGTGGCCAGAAGTGAGAATACTGATGCTTTACTCCCTTAAAAGAGAGATCATTTTCATGTCAATGTTCAGAACTTTGTTTCAACTGATGAGTATGTTACAAACTCTTCTGCGTAAATCCCTACCTTACTGAGAATAATGTTTCAAAATATTCAAGCAAGTTGAATTTAGATCTTCGACTACGCTGTCTACAGACTGAAGTGAATCACAAGGGAAATGTGCGAGATTTTCATCTTATGCGGAGAATAAACGGTACAGATGAGAGTGCAATGGGGGAGGTGAACCACAGTCTCACTCTATCATTTCGGGATAAGAAGCACTGCATGATCTCCAGCGTACACTTTCTGTTCTCTGAGTTCTCGCATTTTTAATTAGGACAATGCCATTTTCATCAGAGATAAATCAGTATTTTTTCGATGTGAGTAAAGCAGCTCACGGCACAATTCTTTAAGATTGACGATCATCGTTGGGCTATCCAGTTATCTAGTCCCAAGTTCTTGATATAAAGGAATAAATAAATAAGGAGGTTTTTGCACCTTCCTGACAATACTTCCTAAACCCACCATGCAGTTTAGACACTGACAATGTAATAAACCTGATTTTTTTTTTCAAAATTAATGTATATTTTAACGGTTGATACTTTTAACCTCAGAATCTTGTGAACATAATTTGGATAATCAGTAAGATAAAACTTAACAACGTACCAAACTTATCCTCATGATAATTTAAACCATTTGCGGCGCCAAAATAGGGTTGAAATAATTTTAAAGTTAATGTTCATTAACAAGCTGATATGTCACAACAGTGCAGTAGCATTTCAAAGATTGCCTCAGTTTGACTTTGATGTAGGACTCCTTAGATCATCTCTTTACAAGCGGGAACTCATAGGTTTGACACTGAGTCCGTGTTTTCAATTAAAGACATGTGCTCTCCTTAATAACATCCTCAACCATTCCACTGTCACTTTTTGAGTGTGGTTAAGGTAAATCCCACCTAATTATGACACGGTTGTTGTTGTTTGGGTTTTTTTTTTTGTATTGCACGTGCATGCATCACTTGAACACCTTTTTCCTCATAAGCGTCAAAATACTGAATTCTGCATTTTTATGACGATACCAAATCTTTATTTTATGCTGGTATTGCCGCCACAATAATCTTTGTCTTATAAATTTAGCAGGGATGGGATTTCTCTCCGGTATTAGATGTCCTTCATCTCATGGTAAAGGATTCATATTTGGGCACATTTTCATCAACCCACTTTGTATAACAAAGGCACTGCAGAGAAAGACACTTCTGGGGACACCCTGACACAACAACCCATACCGCCACTATGCTTGAGAATGGCATAAGTCATTTCTTCACATGTTTGAGGAAACGAGGGGGAAACGTTTTTTGTTGGTTTTGTTTTTTTTTTTTAATGGCAAAGGGGAAAAAAGAGTCTGCTGTACCTTTGCAAATTCCATTTTGGTTGGGAAATATTGGCACACTTTTTTTTTACCTCAATGTCAACATGAACCGTGATCTTGAAAACAAATGACACCCTTATTCAATAAATGGCCTTGGCCATTTTTTGAAGCACAGTGACGTTGTTTATACTACCTGTACATATTATTTAAACATACATGCACCATAACTACGCATTTAAGGCAGTCCGTTCAATTTAACAGGCCTTTGAAAAGGATTGTAAGAAATAGCCTACTTTTTTTTAAAGAATATCCGATTTTGACAATATTCGTGAATAACTTGCACGGAACGATTTAGAATCTGAAATAATTGAATGTGCTATTTGAATACATTCAGACTAGGCCACAGTATAAGAAGTGCTGTTTTGAGACTTTTTCTATTTATTCATCCCACCCTATTCAGCAGTGCCTTCACCAATGCGTCCATGAGTTGTATCTCTGCCCCCAGTAAAATATTATCTTATTTGATTAAAAATAAAAGAGGTGGGACAACAGTGATAGGAGTCTCAGGTCCTTCTTATCATGCATGATTTACACAAAGCTCTGGTAGCACTTTTAAGACAACGTTTACAAATAGAGCAAAACCGTGAACCTGCTCTCAAGTGCTCTTAATACTGAAAAGAATTTCCGGAAAATTTTTTTTCTTAAATATAAAAGAAATAAAGACATTAATGTTGATATATCTTCTTACACGCCATTTTGTTTTAATCGTGAAGAAAAAAACCCAAAACATTTTAAGTCATTCTATATGAACAGGGCTCTACGGCCTCATTCTAACAGCTAATTGGTCACTTATGCTTGGGCGACGTAGCAATGCCAACTGGCGGCATGGATAACGGGACTATGGACACGCCATCAGTAACAAGAGGGTCACCTATTGTTCCCAGCATATACAAGTCATTCATGTTAGGTTGCAGGAGCCAAATTGTACAAGCCCCTTTCAGCCATTTAATAAAAAATCTCACCTCGAACCACACAAACATTCCGAAATGGCCAAGGCTAGTCCGGAGGTCGGTTGCCACCACTGTGCTCAAATTATAGACTGTTTACAGTGGGGGGTCCTTCATTTAGAGTTTTCATAATTTTGATTTAGATGAATCGGGTTAACAATGTGGCTTTCTTTTGCAGATAACAGGCCCTCACAATTGAAATCCGCCGAAGCCATTGGGAAACAGTGCCTACAGCAATTATTTTTTTACAAATAAAATTCAAGACTGAATTTCACCACTTCTGCGGTGTGGTTTCATGTTATAGGAAGATTTTATACTCTGCTACTAGTGATTCTGATAGTCCATTTTTTTTTTTACCAATTAGGCTCCTGCAACTTATAAGTGGCCAAAAAGTCTGATCAGGCTATTACGCTCTCTAACCAGTCTGCTTTAACCATATCTTAATTCTGAATCATTACTGATGATGACTTTATATTTGTGATAAAATCGAGATAACTAGGATTTATGTATTCATTGCGTCTTTATTTTCATTTCCTCAGAAATATAAGAAGAGAGATTCGGTAATTTCTGAGAAGCCACGTGAAGAAGTGTCAAATGGATTCGTCGCCTCTGAAAAAGATGTACACCTGAAGGAGAGCAAGACGGATTATGCCTATGAGAACAACGTGGCCACGAAGGATGCATACGATGAAAACGGCAAGATTTCAACGCCGATGTAGATATGCGCTGGTGTACAACACTTGCGGTCCTTGTTAGCTGTGGATAATGCTCAAACAACTACTCGAGCTCTGTTTGAATCCTTGAATGAATCAGGAAGTAACAGGGCAGACATGGTCGCCTTCACCCTCACAAACACCATGGAATTGTTTCTCATGGTACTAGGAAAATATGTACGATGTTTACAGGGCAGACGGAGATTTACAGCACCACTTAACAGGACCACTTAGTGGGAGTGGATGAGACCACCTCATATCCTACCTCATAGACCAAAAGGGAAGATCAAGTTTTAAAAAATTGTACCACTTTATACTGTAGTTTGTAGAGATATCATGGCAATGACGGAAAGTGCTTACAGGGAGACAGACAGAAAGTGAATCAAGTCATGATAGCTCTTATCCCTACTTACTCCATTCCTCAACGCTGATTTAGGGCCAGGATATTTGTGGGCATAGAAACAAATCACTAGAACACTTTGTTTCTTTTCAAAGCCATAATACCAAATAATCAGTGAAAAACCTCCTCTCATAACTCATAGTAAGCTTCTGTAAAGAGGGCTGTTATTGGCTGAAGATATACTTCCTGATTCATTCACATGTTTTATCCTGGAATACTATCAGGCCCATAGTACAACACACTTCAAATACTTTGAATTGATAAATAAGTTAGTTTGTTTTTCCTTTTTCTTTTTTAATTGCCAGAGATGTCTACACAATACAAGGAGAGATAAACTTCTCATTCACCTATGCAGGGGCTGAGCTAGCCCTCTCTAGAAACCCACAAAATATGGCATGTTTCTAGTAAGATAAGCAAGAAACCAGGGCGTTTTACTAACATCAGATGGGATCGAATGAAAGAGAATAACTAGGCCTATTTGAAAGCAGATCGAAAATATTGTGACAAAGGTCTGACACTCATCATAAAGCGCGATTTTGAAGACTAGGCTGTACTGCTGAACTGAGTAGAAGATATTAACTCCGAGACTTTTCCATTTTGGCAGTTTGAGGTGAAAGTCATAAATTAAATTATTAGTGCACTACGGGCCTGAATAGTGTTTCTAAGGCTAATACCATAATGATAATGCTACATAAGAATTCCACAACGGGAGACATGCTGTTAATAATGTACATTTTTGTACATAAACATTACAGTGCTGTTTTCTGTATAATCTTGTTATGTTAAGGCGGTGTTATGCTTTATACTGTACATATTATAACTTTTTCAAAAGGACTATGTTTTATGATAAAATTAATGACTTTACAACAACGGCAAACAAGTGGCAGTGTATTGGCACTCAGACGAAAAGCTTTAAGGAAATATGCTAGGGCACTTATGGCACCAAATGACTTAATTTCTTCACGGTGACATTTCCACTAGAGATATACTATGGACACAGTTCAGGGCCATTACATTTTAAACTTAAAGGGAGAACTGTAATACGTTTACTGTACAAAGATCTGGGTAAATGTGCCACTAAAATAGAAGGTCTCTACAGTTGTTACTATTTGTTGAAATTAGATAAACCCTTTGGCAAAACTAATATCGTAGTATATATACTCGTAGTTGATCTGGGTGTAAGGTGGAAGTTTGTTAAAATTGTTGCAAGCATCAGTCAATGTGGCAACAACTGGAATTTTTAAAGAGAGATGATGCACCGGTTACTTGATTTGTATCAAGACTGTTTCCAAAAGTTTAGGCCTACATTAAGAAACATCAGTTTGTGTTGTTGGGTTTGAGTAATGTCAGTTTGTATTTCTTGAATGTAAGTACAAAATGAGTTCTAGTTTGGCTTCGGGGGGGTCTGTAAATTATTGTCATACAATAAGGATTTTTTCTGTTAATGTCGAAAATGGCAGTGGTCCTGAGCGAGTTTAGGACTTTTAATTTTCACTGGGCATTCATAACTCTGTGCTCGCGGTAGATTACATGTAATATTATCATTAACTTCCGCTGTTAAGGCTAGAATGTAGTAAAAGACACTGGAGATACAAAAATGAAATCGCATGTAATCAAAAACCAAGGTTGAGCTTGCTAACATTTCAGCTAAGTAATAGGTCGAGATCAACTCTTCAAACTGACTTGCATTTTTCCGGAGTTGTAGTAGAAAACATGAATTTATTACTTGATTGTAGTCTTCCGTCAAAACCATCTTTATTATATAAGTCCTGACAGTATCCAATACAAATGTCATTCTCCCAACAAAACTATGAGTAATGTGGGCATGCAAATTTGTCCATTTTTCATCTTCCGTTTTTCTTAACTTATAGATTGCTTGATCTTGGATTTGTAGTCTTTCTTAAAGTGGAACCAGAAAAGCTGAAAAATTATAGTTAGGTAGAGCAGAGCTGGAAGGTTCTAAGGTAGAGCTGGTCTCCGTGCACGAATGCTGTTAGACATCTGGCTGACAAGTCACAACCAAAACTTCCTGTGTCTGAAGACCTCACATTATGGCAGTACTTGTAAAAACATGGTTTTTATGCGCAAAGGTGTTAGATTTTTGTAGTCAGCAAGTATCAAATAGGATTACTTTATGCATTCACCCAGTGAGTGGAAAATTAGGATGGTGGGCTGGCTTCCTCTGAATTAAATGCTGTTTTTTAGGTTAGTTATTTTTCATGTACAGTATTATTATATACTCAGTTCTTGTTTCTGATCTTTTGTTTCCAAATGCTCTTTCACTAAGTACGCTTTTGGAGAGACAGGGCTCTATGATTACTGGCAGTGGAATGTGCGTCATCTCTATAACAGATCAATAATTTCATGGAACTGCAATATCGCGTTGGTTAAAAGTGATTACTATATGCGGCACACTGCTCCGACAATGAGTTCTCAGACGTGAATGGGCTGGAGAGAAAAAGAATTATGCTTGACATATGTCCCCAAACTTATTAGAGACAGTTTAAAGAGCTATCCATGGATGAGATCAAATACCTGATCTTTTCTAACAAAAGCAAAAACAAAAATTGTTTACACCCATGGAATTCTAAGCCACAGATATTCACTGAGCAGAGTTTCCAGCTTTTCCTGCGTTATAGCTTCACACAGTGAATAAGTAATTCATAATAATGACTGATCTTTAATGTGGTATATCGTGTTCAGTTTCAGGTTCTGATGTCATTTGAAGGCGTTTACATATGTTTATCCCATTAAGTTAGCTACATGATGTGTGTTCAAGTCGGTCTGAATACATGAATGTGTATGTTATAATAATATGTCCCTGACTGAAGCAGAGATGCTGATGTATAGAAGTGAGTGAGTAAGAGGTGGAGAAAGAAGAAGAGATGAAGATCCATTTTGTGTTTTATATGTCTGTGTGCACATGCGCTGCTTGCATGTTTGAGTGAAAATGATGCGCATGAGGCCCGGTGTAATGTGTGAAATCACATTTTGAAAAAGCGTATTGTTATTGACGATAAAAACATAACTTTGGATACATATACTTCTAGTAATACCGGTATTCGTATAATATAGCATAGAATTTGTAATATCTCCGAGGGACTCAGATTTTTGCAAAGTAGGTAGACTAAAATATTATAGTAAAAGTGTTTACCACAATATTATGGTCTTATCAAATATATATTTTCACATTGATTCGTTCTTACTGTCATTATCATCTCATTTTCATCATTGCCTGTCCCTTAATCTTCATTGTCATCGTGTTATTCTCTTTTATGTGTGTATATGCGTGTGAGCATGTGTGTGTGCGTGTGAGTGTGTGTGTGTGTGTGTGTGTGTGTGTGTGTGTGTATGTGTGGGTGTGCGTGCTTGCGTGTGTGCATGCGTGCGTGCATGCGTGGGTGCGTGCGTGCGTGCATGCGTGGGTGCGTGCGTGCGTGCGTGGGTGCGTAGAAGCAGATCATGAAAGTTTCAGTTTTTCGTTTCACAAGTTTATTTCCAGTGTAACAATGCTACCATTGTACAGAACCTAAGCAAACAGATGGACAGAAAACAGGCAAGTTGATCGAAAATAAATAAATAAATAAATAAATAAATAAATAAATAAATAAATAAATAAATAAATAAATGAGAAAAATGGACAGGCAATTGGAGAGAAAAGAAGACAAGCAAGTTTCATAAAGCAGTTATGGAAATCAATGAGAAGGAACGCAGGAAGTTGGCATCAGCATTTTGTTTCGAATTTTCTTTCTTTCTTTCTTTCTTTCTTTCTTTCTTTCTTTCTTTCTTTCCTTNATGTGTGGGTGTGCGTGCTTGCGTGTGTACATGCATGCGTGCATGCGTGGGTGCGTGCGTGCATGCGTGGGTGCGTGCGTGCGTGGGTGCGTAGAAGCAGATCATGAAAGTTTCAGTTTTTCGTTTCACAAGTTTATTTCCAATGTAACAATGCTACCATTGTACAGAACCTAAGCAAACAGATGGACAGAAACCAGGCAAGTTGATCGATAATAAATAAATAAATAAATAAATAAATAAATAAATAAATAAATAAATAAATAAATAAATAAATAAACATGAACAAGCAATGAGAAAAATGGACAGGCAATTGGAGAGAAAAGAAGACAAGCAAGTTTCATAAAGCAGTTATGGAAATCAATGAGAAGGAACAACCAGAGCATTCTGTCGCCTCCCTGCAGGAAGTTGGCATCAGCATTTTGTTTCGAATTTTCTTTCTTTCTTTCTTTCTTTCTTTCCCTCCCTCTCTTTCTTATTTAATATTCTTTTGAAACCATGCATTGTGTTAACGTCTTAAGGTTGCGCCCCAAAAAGTTACATGATTGCACAAACTATGAATCTGGCACACTCTAACACTTTGGACCCTTGGATGTGGAACTTGAAAGTCCTGAAATATAGGTTTACTGCATAGTGGCAATAATTCGGCACAATGAGAATCTTGCAGCATGTCAAAACGAGGCCTATGTGGCTAGACTAGGAACTGACGTAACAGACTTTGAAGGTGACTGACACTATACGGTATGGCATTTTTTGTTTGTTACAGAACTCGGAATACAATCGTTTTTTTAACATAAAATTATTGATTTTTGGAGCGAATGGTCAGAACTTGGAATGAAATGAGTTTTTGGAAGGCATATTAAATGCCTTTAATAATGAAAATTTGTTCTTCAGTCACGATATCCTTAGAATGTTTTGTTTCCTTCCCAAGGGAGTTCTCCCCTACCACTGACTACTTCTCGGGCCAGAATAACGCAAGGTCAAAACACCTCTCACCTTATAAATGTACAGTTTGTACACACATTAAGCTGTCATATTATATCAATAACTTAATATTATTTTTAAAAAGTAACTAAAGCCTCATTTTGACTGGCTAAAAGACAATGGTTCACAATGCCGAGGAGAACAAAGAGAAAAACGTTGTGGATAGACTAACAAGTTGGATGGGGTCAAACCGCACTGAAACAATGTTGAGATGGACAGCAGTCAGATGACGTCGAGGACCATGATCGCTATTACCATTCGGTATAGTATCTGAGGAAGAACAGTGAGATTTTATTTTAATGACAATCGATAACGATAAGAATTGATAATGGTTTTAATGCAATGTTGATGCAATATTTCTGTCTCTATTTCTGGCCCTTAGACTCCTATTCACTTTTCTTGAATGTGTCTTATTTCAATTGTCAGTCTTGATAAAGTCCTAGTGTTCATACCCGAATCGTCGACCGTCTTTTTTAAGCGTGCATATTTTCATGCCAGGTATTATTGACATTTATCATACCTCAAGTTCCCTGAGATTCGCAAATAGACGTCAAGATAAGCTACTGCCGAGGGCTAGACTGGAGGGGAAAAAAGGAGTGAGACTGGTAGATGGTGCAATTTAAATATTAGTGAACGTCAATGTAAACAGTGTAATTTAGGCCTAGGAGACGAGTTTCACGCGCAATTTGAATGTAAAATAAAAATTACAAATGAAAAACACACATTTCTCAAATAAAAATATTACAGACACCCCAACACTTCAAAAGCCCATGAACTCTTCACCATTGAAAACAGTCAGAATCTTTAAAATCTTGCCAGTTTTTGTAAAGCCAGCCTGATCTCTTGATCATATTATTACGCAACACTTCCTCCCCAATCTCACCAAAATGTTAATACTATTTTTTTGTTCCTCATTTTAATTTCCTTTATTTAATGCACATGCAATTACGTTGTTTTGTCCATAATTACATTATGTAGTTTTGTAGTTCGTCTATGAGTATAGATGCAGTTATTTTGTTTTGTCCATAATTACATTATGTAGTTTTGTAGTTCGTCTATGAGTATTTATGCAGTTATGTTGTTTTGTCCATAATTACATTATGTAGTTTTGTAGTTCGTCTTTGAGGATAGATACAGTTATGTTGTTTTCTCTATGAGTAAAATACATGCGGTTATGTTGTTCTGTCTCTATACTGCCGTGCATTATCACTGTCTGATCACCCATATGTTACTGTGTAACCCGAGTTCGATCTGAACTGAAACTGAAATTGAAATTAATGATCACAGAGACAAGACTGCTGCTAGGCTATCCCGGTCGTCTTGTTTTTCTTCCTTTGTGTTTTTACCCTTCCGTTCACAGCAAAGGTAGTGTTTCATAAATGGCGTATGATTTAATACTTGTAAATTAACTCACAAATACTATGCAATTGGTATAAAACTTGGTGGATAGATAGGACTTGATCTGGTGTAAAAAAAACTAACATGATTTGATACAACTTATTACATCTAATGGACACGTTGTTTCTCACAATGTATTTTACTTTAAATATAATAGGGGTGTCATCAACAGAACTGAAAATTAAATAGTCAATATCTGTGAGAATTGAGAGGAAGATTAGGCCTAATCTGAAATGAAATTTGTACTCAATATGCACATAAAAGATAAATATCGGATCTCACACTTTTAGTTTACGAATATTTTGTCGTGACTGTATGTATGATATCGTAATTACATCACGGAGCTAACAGGTCTATATTGGAAATCGGACTCAGTAAATTACAACATTATTTGTTGTCTTTTTGTGTTCCTTGGCGTGTCAGCAAGAGGACTGGAAAAGTTACAGACCAGTTTGAATGTAATTTGGTAGCGAGGCTGAGCTCAGTCTGGACTAGAAATGAGGGCACTTTTTCTTCTGTGAAAAAGTGTGTTATAGAAAAATACCCTGTTCCTACCACAGAATATAGAATCTACATAGGCATTAATCTCGAAAAGTAACGTTTCTGGTAGAGACTTCCTACTTCTCCATGTGAACCATGCTTTCTTTCTCTGGCGTGTCCTTTGGCAGTCATGCTTTTACGATGTGTTGCTATGTGTTATTCGGTGTAATTTAGAGTATAAGTCTCCTCCTGATCATGGTGTTTCGCGACATCCGGGAGATAGGTGCTTCTGTGGATTTTTTTTTAACTTTTGGTTACTTTTTGGTGTACTTTTGTAAGCTCACCTATTGCTAGTATAATTCTCCTTCTTCTCTACCCTAATATTACTTTAGTGGTGGAGATTTACACTCTCTGGTTGGTTGAGTAAAGTGTGTCTTACCAGATTTGTAAGGACAACTAAAGGGCCAAAGTAACAATTTCGGCTGCTTTCAGGTGGCTTAGAGTTCAGGCAGGCACTAGGTTAAAATACACACCTAAATAATTTCCCAATGTAACACTAGTAAATCAAAACTGCTCTCGTTCATCATTCCCACTGAGCAGTAGTACAGATGACTAGCTCACATTAAAAAAAATAATTGGGTTTGAGGGCACCTTGACTCGTAAACTTCTGAGCCCCGCCTTATTGTTTGGACCTCCTTTTATCAGGACCCACTTGGAACCTCAGGCTTTTTGGAGAGGATAGGGCTCGCCTACTTTGCATACCTATTTTTGAATAACCTCTGACCCCAAATAGTGCTGCCGTACTTTAATCTCCACAGGTTAGGGAAGCAACGAATGCATTAGGACAGGCCACTGCAGTGTTCACTAGGCTCCTGACAAGAAGATAAAAAATATTCGCAAAATACATGGCGCTGCTTCCCAAAATCCAGTTCAATTGATCTGCATATAATTGCGCGGGCGCGACTTAGTCGGACTCTACAGTCGCCATATTGAACATACGATGAAGCTTTAGGGATTCATTTCTCATATGATGACATGGATGAACTTATGGTAAATTCTTCAACTAAACCCACCCAAAATCAAGTCTTTTTTTTTTTACCCTTTGTTTGCGTAGCCTAGAACACACACTGTATTAATATAGTTCATGGAAATCTTGCTCCCACGGGATGTTTATTTATCATTGTCAGTAAAAGACCGCACCTTTAAACAAGAGTTTACAGGAGAGTGGATCGTGGGACATAATATGAAAAGTGGGCGGGACTTGTTACATACAGTCCACAGGAAAACAAGACATACCAAAAATAGAATAATTACATAAGCGCTCAAATACGCAGTGAGAGAAGTACCTCTTATGTAAAGATGTCTCTGTGATTTTTCGGTGTTTCTATTATACTATGAACCTTTAGAGAGCAAGGCTTTTGATTTGCTATAAAATGAACAAATTGACGTATGAAACATAAGGGACTGAACGGCGCTTTCTTGGATTTTTTAAAATTCGCATATCAAATGTAACTGAATGCACACACCTGTCACATATCCATAGATATCTAGATTATACACTGGCCAGTTTGTATAATAAACCCAATTTAATTGCACACTCGTTCAACTGCACTCTCCTCTTAATAGCAAATTATTGTTAATCGAACAAATTTACGACATTATCTGGATAAAATCAATGGGTAATCACAACTCCTAATGCCAGCATTTTCCGCTCTCTAAAGAAGTTGGAAGTAAGGGAATTTGACTATTGACTCAAAACCCTAAACTTACGTCAGTCAGACAACAGTATAATAGTTATGGATGTGAAGGACGTTACAGCGGTAAATTCATTCATTTTGCCTGCTGTGATAAAGTAAGTAACAAAGCAATTCACTCTGGGGGGTTAAAATGACCGAATTTCTTTCTTTGGGGATGGCAGAGGGTTGGGAGGGGGTAAAGGGTGCTATCGGTGATGGACGGTGACGTTGGAAGACGAGAGTGGGTAAAAGCACGAAGGCTAAAAGAAAGAAACAGAGGGAGAGGGAGAGAAAGAGAAACACAGAGAGAGAGAGAGAGAGAGAGAGAGAGAGAGAGAGAGAGAGAGATGGAAGACGAGAAAGGGTAAAGTCACGACGGCTAAGAGAGAGATAGAGATAGAGAGAGAGAGAGAGAGAGAGAAGCGAGCAGGTGTCCATCAGTGTAGGCGCGTAGTGAAGAGGCAATGAATACAATAGCGTCTCCTTAGAAATGCCACTGACGTTGCCACTTTGATACACAAACCAATTCTGCTGTGCAGAAAACACAATACTTCTTTATTGGTAACAAGGTGTAACCAGCAAATAATTCACTATGCACAGACCATAACAGCCAACTCACTTAACTCTCTCACTCTCGTGCCTTTTATAATAATTTCAGTAGAAATTCTGGAATAAATGACGTCATTATCATACGATGCGTCCAAACAAACATGCTAGTCTAGAAGGTACGAACAGCAACTTCTAGACTAATTAGAATCAAAACATGCCGATCGCAGCCCCACTCGAACCCTCGAGAAGGCTAATACTGCATTTACTCAAAGCATCCCACCCGAACCTTCGGGAAGGCTAATACTGCGTTTACTCAAAGCACTATACGGTCGAGCTGACCTTGACACTAGACAGTCTCAATACCAGCGGGCGGGACGGGTGCGCAACGCACTACCGCCCTAGTTAAAGGAGAAAAACAAACAAACTGAGCCCAACAAGGTCAGCCACTACTAACTGCAACATTCTCGAATCGTGGAGGACCGGAGCCGCGGTCCAGAACCGTCTCGTAGAGCAGAGGAAAAAGGGAGGGGGGTGGGCACTAGCCCAAACAAAACAACAAGTATCACAAATGTTACACAACCCCCCTTTTAAGTTGAGCATATCTAGGATCAACTAAGAATAATAAATAAGGAACATTTGTGGGCCAGATATCTGACAAGACCTTTGCCTGCTCTACGTGACTATTAAGCTAATAGTTTCCATATCAAAACCAATACATTAACCAACAGCAAAATATTCAGATGAAGTATATTCATTATGCAAATGTAGAATGTACAACCATGGAAATAAAAATACAATGCTTAAAGTTTCTGGGACATACAATCCCATGCAGTGAGAGCATAATCAACAAACCACTGCGCAGGGTCACTTCCACACACAGCCCCGTAAGATCAAAGGTTAAAATACATTACCATAATACATTTCACATCGTGATCAAACAATTTGAGAATTCTTAGGTCCTAGGACCCAAAGACGTGTACCATGGACACTTGTTGTTACAAGAGTCTAAAAAATAAACTGCAGTGATACAATATGGTTCCATGACAACTACAACGGTGTATGGTCATTACAACTCAACTGTCTCTCATACAGCAAATTAATCACCTACGCGACTCAGAAAATCAGCACCGACGTTATCTTTGCCTTTCACATGCTGAATCCTGAATCGGTAAGACTGGAGGAATAAACTCCATCTTAACAGCTTTGGACTGTCAAACTTGGCTGTGTTTAAGTACTCCTAAGGAGTAGTGATCGGTTTGTAGCACAAACTCCTTTCCATACAAGTACAATGCAAACTTCTTCACAGCCCAAACAATAGCTAAACATTCACGTTCGGAGATTGAGTATTTCACCTCACAGGGCGACAGTTTACGACTGGCATAGGCTATGGGATACAACTTTCCACCATCATTTTGCATAAGAGCGGCACCCAGACCTCGATCTGAAGCATCAGTTGACAATACAAAATCTTTAGAGAAATCAGGTAAGTGCAAAACTGGCTTAGACACAAAGCTATTTTTCAAAGATGTGTATGCCTTTTCTTGAGCTTCACATCACTGAACAACATTAGGTTGACCTTTTCTGAGCAAGTCCGACAATGGTGCTGCGATGGCCGCAAAATTGGGTAAAAAACGAACAGCAACTTCTAGACTAATTAGAATCAAAACATGCCGATCGCGGCCCCACTCGAACCCTCGGGAAGGCTTATACTGCGTTTACTCAAAGCATCCCACCTTCGGGAAGGCTAATGCTGCGTTTACTCAAAGCACTATACGGCCGAGCTGACCTTGACACTAGACAGTCTCAATACCAGCGGGCGCAGCGCACTACCGTCCTAGTTAAAGGAGAGAGAAAAACAAACTGATCCCAACAAGGTCAGCCACTACTAACTGCAACATTTTCGATTCGTGGAGGACCGGAGCCGCGGTCCAGAACCGTCTCGTAGAGCAGAGGAAATTGGGAGGGNGGGGGGGGGGGCACTAGCCCAAACAAACAACAAGTATCACAAATGTTACAGAGAGAGAGAGAGAGAGAGAGAGAGAGAGAGGAAGGCATGTAAAAAAGACTGCTGGAATTTAGAATCGACCTTGTGGTCGGCATGAGCAAACTTTTTTTATTGTTTTTTTTTTTTTTT
>JAWQUT010000011.1:165304-177896 GCA_033807755.1 Ellobium chinense | reverse complement strand
AAAACAAATGACGAGAGGGAGAAAGGGGATATAGCTGAATCAAACCCGAACAACGTCATCTATAAACTCGGTAGCACTTAAATAAAAGGGTAAAAGTATGATGATGTTAAAAAAAAAAAAAAAGAGGGGGANGGGGGGGGGGGGGGGTCTTGTATGACGGAAACGCTACCATAGTGACTCAAAAAGTTATCATATCTTGTTGCTGTTGATGTTGTTGGTGTTGCTAGTGCTGTTGCTGTCTTGAATTTGTATTCAGGCAATAAATAAATGTTATAAATAGAAAAAAGGGAGGGNGTGATCAGATTACCCCCCTCAATTATTACCCCCCGGTAATCTGATACCGGTATCAAGCTACCCCCCGGTAATCTGATACCGGTATCAGATTACCGGGGGGTAGCTTGATACCGGTATCAGATTACCGGGGGGTAATAATTGAGGGGGGTAATCTGATCACGGTACACCGGTGAGAATATATTTTCTCCGCACACTCTTCCGGTAAAAGTGCATTGACTGTTTGCTTTAAGGAGGTACTGAATTAGAACGTTTTGTCTACCCTTTATAGATCTACATCACACACAAAAGGAATCTGGTGTGGGGCGTTCTTGAACTGGACCAGTGTGACTGTGTGAGGGCACTTCGTTTGCCCTTCTTTTTGTTCGCTTGCTAGTCACTCCCTGTGTCTTGTTTGCATTTGTCTGTTAGCAATTTCATATGTAAAAAGAAAAACCGCGTACACATAGAGCTGAGGGAGTTGCCCACTGATATAAAGAATAGAAAAGAACTATAGTTGTTTTTTTTTTTTAATCACAAAGAATCGTTCCTAGCAGTCTACTCACTGAATGCAGAGGATTTGGGGATATGGGGCGGTCCATGACCTACAATTTGTAAGAAAAATAAGTCGGCTGAATCACTAGCCAGCCAGCGAGTTAACCAGCCAGTTAACCAGCCAGCCAGCCAGACAGCCGTTAACCAGCCAGTCAGCCGGTCAGGCAGCTATGGACACTGCACAGGTCAGTGGAAACATGGTTTTCTAAGTAATAAAGAGCCATCAGTCATGGTGTTTTCGTGGTTATTGTTTTCACACATTTCAGCTGTAGTAACCATACCGACCATTGAGGTCCATTGTGTTTCTGGTTCTGTTACAGACTGGAGTGCCAGAAATCGCATTATAAAAATGTTGCTCTGCTACGACGACTGAGGANTCTTATGTATGACAGGCCGCCCCTGTGGCTAACCAGCGGGTCTTGAGAGGTACAGCTTATGAAATTCTCCACTTCCCGACCTTTCGTACAAACTTTAACCCTCTAGTGCCCAGCGTATCAGATCTGATACATTTCGTGGAACAAAGAAAAAGCAAACCAAGATCATCACCCCACCATAATAGTGTGAAGTCGCATGAGCGGGCATTAGTCTGGATATGAGACTTATAAACCGCATTATTATTATTAATATTATTATCATTTTGATGCTTGTTACAGCATAGTGGATCCAGAAGTGATCCAAAAACTGTAAATAGGGCTGGGCACTAGAGTGTTAATATAGTGAGTGTCAATAACTTCACAGAAACATCAGGTCGGCATAAAGGTTATCAAGAAAGACCGGAGAATGTCATGGATTTAGCGTGTTAATCAGTTTTCAGTCATCAATTTATTATTTAACCGACACAATCACTAGATTATAAGCGTTACAACGTGAGTATACTTGTATCGTTTCACCACAAGGTATTGATAGTTGTTTAGTCTTTGAGCAGGTATCTTGAATAAACAAATCTGACGGTTATGGTTTATTGTTATGTACTTTAGGACGAGCTGTTTTTGCTAATAAGACCCATGTTTACATATTCATATTCTATTTCTACATTGTGGCCGCCCAGCTGTCAATATTTTATTTCTATCTTCTGAGGTCCTGGGCACAAATTTTGTCCTGACAAACGTGAGCTTGCTCTTTATATTCTATGTCTAAATACGAAAACATTTTGATCGTTTAGAAAACAATAATTTAAAAAAAAACCACACATTTTCTATCTGAGGGTTTGCGCAATAACGATTGGATCTCCTACCATTGTAAGAACTACATCAGTGCATTGGCGCTGAACGCACCTCTGCTGGCTTTCAACATGCAGAGTTAAATAATGTAAATTCTTACAATGATAAGAGATCTCATCTTTAATATGCAAGCGCTCAAAAAAAAAAAAAAATCTTTCGCCTGGTATCAAGAGCGTCTTCATGAGGCTTATGTGGCTAGACGAGGAACTCAGATATAAGGCCATGCAAGTTATTTGGGCCATCTGAAATTAGTATGAAATTTCATTTTATTATGAAAATAGAGAGTAAAGTCATTTTTTTTTTTCACACAAAACTAGTCTATAATTCTGTGAGCAAATTGTTAGTAATGAAATTGTGGATAAATCTTGCGTTTTTGTGATGCTGTTTAGATTACCTTTATAATAGGAAACTGTTCTTCAATCGCCCTTTTCTCACACTTGTTTGCACTGCATAATGGTCTCGCACTGCCATTTCAAGCAACTGTAACTCTGGTCAGAATAATGTTAACAGAGAGACGTTTTCGCTTAATGAAAATATATGTACGTGAGATTTGTATACAAGACCAGTGAGTTGATTTGGTCATTAAGCGATTTTAGCCATAAATCTGAATGCCCTCTGTGATACCAGCCGATAGCATCTACACCTAACAGCAACTGTTACTTATATATTTGCCTGTCCATTCCATTTTTTTTCTTTATTGTTGTTATTAATGTTAATGCTCATGTGTTTCCTTGTAAAACCTGAGTAACCTGTAGAGCAACGTGACTTAATGGTTACAGCGTTGGAATCAAGATCTAAAGGTCCTGAGTTCGATTCCCGACCACGGTCATGTTGTAAGTGCCTTGGGAAAGCATTTCATTCTCATTTCTCTCAGTCCACCCATCTGTAAAATGGGTACCTGGCTATAGGCAGTGGAAGATATTGTCAGAATGCTAGTGAGCAGCGGCACTGTATGCTCCCCAGGGAGTCGAGAAAGTCCTAGAGTGATCAGGCCTGCTGGGATAATGATAGTGTGAAGTCGCGTGAGCGGGCATTAGCCTGGATACGAGACTTATAAACCGAATTGTTATTATTATTATTATTATTATTAAAGAATCTTGAATCTTGAATCCTGAATCTTTGACTGGCTGTGCGACTTTTTTTAATTCGAAGTCAGTCGCAAGCAACAAATGGCGTTGACCCACCGGATTCGGCAAGTCACGTCACGTCAAGTCACGTAGCTTGGCCGAAACTTATTTTTTTAAGTTATTGTCGAAAGTAGCGAAGTTTAATAAAATAATCACTGCTTATCATTTGAAATGTATCTAGCACAAGCGTGACCTCAGTATCCTATACGAACCCCAGCGTGGAACCATAATAATAAATAATAAATAATTTCATTCTCATTTCGCCCCTGTTCCAGAACCTGATGCCCAACATAGTGAAAGTAGGTTTATGAGTAGCCTAGACCTAATGGGGATAGAGAAGAAACTAGACCCTACTTCTGCACTAGATAGAGTGACCTACCGAGAAAAAGTGAAGATTTCATTCGGGGTCAAAGGGTAATGTGTAATCAAATTTTTATTTCTGATTATCAGGTTCTGCAGACTTCATTCATTGCGACTACTCATTACGCGGAACAAATACATTTAGTACAAACTGCTATCTGAAAAGAATTCTGTGGCAAAATTTTGTGAAATTTATATTTTCATAAGTCTTGTGTCTAAATTCGATAACACAGCGCATGATAATAATAAACAATCGATATGTAAATTACATGATTTGAAACCTGGCATCCGGAAGAGAAATGTTGTGTCGTAATGACAGGTTGACCATTTATGAATAGTGAAGTGTGGTTAGTAAGTTTTGTTTGTTTTGCAAACTTAGTCTCCTTAATACTCGCTTTTTGCAAAGTCAGTCTCCCTGTTATTGGCTAAGCTATCAATCTCCCACTGGGATTCTTGACGAAGTTGATTCCACTGGATCCAGCTTGTCAGAACACGAATCCAAGGTCATCGTACAAGAGGCTTAAGTTTTGTATACGTCACAGTTTCTCGTGTCGTGCAGTGTCCAAAAGCAGTGGTTGACTCCCTAAGATGCCAGAGATACAGGAAGTATGCCCAGCTCAAAACCAGTGGTTGACTCCCTAAGATGCCAGAGATACAGGAAGTATGCCCAGCTCAAAATCGAAAATACTCTCAAGGGACCACATCTTTTCTGTCGCGCAGAGTCGTAACTGCTTATGTCATATAATGGTGTTTTGTCGCTGCACTGCAATTTTGCGTATGATCGCAGAAACGTGGAATACGTTTTTGCGTATGTGCGTCAGCCGCGTGGGAAAGTGTGCGCAGTTTCTAAATGTTATTTAGAAAATGTGGAATCTTTTGCGCATACCGGAATTGGGAGCTGGGCAAACTGGTTGCTACCACCAACGTTTTCAAATTTGTAAGTGTAACTTTTTATCTACGGCCTTGTGTCAGATGAGGTCGCAGAAATCAGTGGTGGTTTGTATGCTTATAAATGAGACAAGATATTTAAGTATACCAAACACCACTCTCACTTCAGCGCACTCTTTTCTTACTCTTCCGCAACAGTCGCAGCCATCTTGGCTTGCCTAGAGACTAAAACTTCAGTTGCTTTATAATCTTAGAGAGATCGCCTCTTTCGTGTGCCCTCGGGGACCAAACAAACTCAGCAGTGGTGTACAGCTCTTTCTTTTTCATGGTGCACACCTTTCGGTGACGATGCCTCAGTCAAAACTGCTTCTTAGGTGCATATACGTCGGGGTATGACCATTACCTTCTCTAGGACCGCAGCCTGCTGATGCGGGAGTTTCCAGTCGCCTTCTCGGATAATAATTACAAATGTATATCCCATATATATACAATGCAGACTTTAGACAGTTTATAAAGACAACAACTTGTATATTTTCGAGCTCATAAATCAACAAAACATTGGTTCTCTTTTATTTATTTTACCTCACAGGCATTTTAATGCAGAGCGGACAACACAACTCTGACCGCTGGTTTTGGCCTGAAAGCAAGGAATGTAAGTAATATAGACCTACTAGTACTAGAAGTACCACTTTGAAATAACGATGCCAATACAAACCGTGTTTCGCGTTGTTATTGATGATATTGCTATTGTTATGTATGTCTTAGTCGTGTTGATATTGTTGGTCGTACTGCTGCCGTTTTTATTGTTGTTGGTGTTGTTGTTGTTGTTGTTGTTGTTGTTGCTGTTATTTGAACTTAAGACGATGTTGCTGGTGGTGGTGGTGGTGGTGGTAAACAGCTCTCTGTTTTGGAACGATCCATAAATAGTTTTCAAGAACTTCACTTAACTTCTTATGAAAAGAAAGGAGAAAATTGGATATGCGGATTAGATTTAGACTATGATAACATCTAATTATTCAAATAACGGGTATCGTCAGATTTTGTGCAGAGTTTTGAGTTGCTGTAAATTAGTCCGGATTTATTTCCCGTTCTTCGGACTGGAGTGACATGACTAAATGGCGAAATGTGCCAGGCAATCTGACAAAAACAGTGCTAGGCTACCTATGTTTGGACCATGTAGTTTGACAAATAGAGGATCTGTAATGAATGTTTGTTTGATATCAGATTAACGAAATGAGTTATACAATTACGGTATTGTATTCGCGACTTTCAGATCCTTTTTATCATATATTAACTCTGACTAATAAAAAAAATGAACGTTTAATCGTGAAAAGGACCCTGAAATGGCCCTCACCCTGTTTGAGACACATCAATCACAACTGAACTGAATGAACTACACAGTTACGCGACACAAAGTAGATCCAAACAGCTGACAATCATCGATGAACCTTTAGACCACAGAAACACTGTGACATTTCAAGTACTTTTTTTTCAAATGATTAACTGAACCGAAAATGAAACGAAGAGAACGATGACAAGCAATACGAAATATAGACTGAAATGATTTGTGAAGAAATCTAGACAGATGGAAACCCCACGGCAGTGAAAATAGCTACAGAAGAAATGACTTCACATATTCATGAAGTCGCAAAAGAAATGGTGTCACATATTCATACATCTAAGGGTTTCCAAGGCTTCCAATCAAAGTATTCGTAGGCAGGTCAAAGGTCAAATTTATGTAGCGTGTGACACATGAAAAAAAATATTACACATTTTTGTGTCACCGGAAATGGGCCCTGTTTATAAGATATAATGGGAAATCTCACCTCTTCCTTGTATTCATGGCAGTCCTTAACAAACGTCGGGCTTTTAGTTGGTGCGCGCCAGTTTTAATGAGGAAGGGTTTACACCTTCTAGATAGAGGTTTGTTAGAAATCTGTACAAAACCGAAAGTCAAAGCTCGGCAACATGGCAGCAACCATCTACGGTTTCAAAGATGTTAGTCGAACATCTTATCAACGGTCTTGTATCAGAGAAGGATACGGCAAGAATCAACAGTGGTCTGTATGTTACTAATGAGGCAAAAATATTAGTATAGCGAGCACCATTCGCATTAGTCGAAGTCCTTGGCTGATACTTCCTTTGCTAAGGAAAGGATGTGACTTCACATTTTGTCAAATTGCAGGAATCAAACAAACGTACTCCTAATCTCCGTTAGCGAGAAAAACACAGAGAGAGAGATACAGAGAGAGAGATACAGAGAGAGAGAGAGAGAGANGAGAGAGAGAGAGAGAGAGAGAGAGAGAGAAAAAGAGAGAGAGAGAGAGAGAGAGAGAGAGAGATGTTAAGAGTTTAAGAGCAAATGGCAGAGGATAAAAACCATTCTGAAATGTTAAAAAAACCGGGAAAATAAATTACGGACTACGTGAGGTGTTGATTTCAGCCCAGGCAGGAACCTTATCCTGAAGTTCTGGCTCTTTGACGACCAGTAACAATTCATGAGGAGCAAAAGAGAGATTTTATTCACCTATAAAAGCGACAGTTCTTTTTATATTTCAAATACCTTTTAATATTACAGTGTATCTTTGTACCACTGGCGTCTTTTCTTTTGTGCTTGGTTCTGCTGTAGACAGACATGATTTATAGCTATTTTGATTAAACACACAAATATGATCTCTTTTCACAGAATGAGGACTGTGTATGGCGTTAGACAATTCGCAAAGATAGGACTGTGTGTCCTTCTTCTCTGGTTTATGTATTCTTTCATACCTGGACATGTCTCTATAAGACTAGAGTATGTCAGGAAGGAGGCATCGTCGTCGAAGAACACATCACTGCAAGCCGTGTCACGAAGTTCTGAAGTCATGCTGAACAGGCCACAAAGTTCAGAGCCGCCAGCGTCCTCGTCTCCACAGAGCTCAGAACTGCTGAAGAACTTGTCACAGACGTCGGGTCAATCAAAGACGCCCACCAAACACTTTGATCCGCTGGACAGGCTTGTACAGGATTACTGGTTGTTGGAGAACCTATCTTATCCTCTTTTCGAGCCTTCAAAGAATCAGAATTATCTCAATGACACCTCGTATTTCCACCTAAGTAAGACACCAGTGACTCGAATACCGAACACCTATTCCATTCTGGGAAGAGCTGTATGTAGCCTGCCGCAAGTGGACTTGCTTCTTCTGATTTTGTCCGTAAGCACAGATGTATCATACAGGCTCAAGATTCGACAGACCTGGGCCTCAATGCTGTATGACAGCGCTTGGCAACAGAGCACGAGGGTAAGACTGGCGTTCTTCTTCGGAGACGAGGCTTTGAGCGTAGAAAGGATCAACGCATTACGGAACGAATCTCAAATATACCAAGATATCGCTGTCGCACATTTTGTGGACTCATATGGCAATTTGTCCTTGAAAATGGTAGCGGCTTTAACTTGGTCAGTCCAGTACTGTCCCAATGCACGAATGGTTGCTAAAGTTGATATGGACACTGTGGCCAACATCCCTGTCTTGTTCAGATTCATGTTAAAGATATCTGAGGACTATGACGAATTCATAGTAGGCCATAAACAACCCGGCTTGCTACCTAAAGTTCTCCGGACCGGAAAGTGGGCTGTGAGCCAAGAACTTTACCCTTACAATTATTATCCGAGGTACGTTCCTGGCCATTCCTATGTCATAGACAATACCACGGTACAGCGAATGGTTAAAAGCTTCCCTTACTTCCAGATTGTCCCAAACGAAGACGCATTTGTAACTGGAATAATGTCAACGATCTTGAACGTTACGAGGTTGACAACTAAACATTTCGCAAGTGTAGGAGTGAGCAAAAGCCTTTGTGACGTAGCCAGAAGTCGTGTTGTAACATTTTTGTGTAGGCAGGAAAATTTAGATGTAGTGTGGTCAGCGCTTACTTCAGGAATGTGTGGTATACCCTGGCCTGATTTCAAAAATCTTTTTAAAAGTGTTTTCCCTAATAACCAAGACAGGAGCATCCAGTAAAATAGAATCTAGGAATACTATCATGGCTGAATGTTACATATACGATATGTGAATGTGATAATTCGAAGTGCAAAATTTTAGGTACGACTATTACTATTAAATAAGAAACACAGATCCACATTAGGAACTATGCATGAATGAGATGGCGGCTATAGGACTTAAAATCCGTCTTTGATTCTATCATGATTTGTTTTATAATCAAAGCGTAAACCTCGTGTTCTTAGCACGTCCATAGCAATGTTGTCACCTTTTGAGATGCTACGGTCTTTTTTTTTCATTTTACCTCGGTCTGGAGCCTGTCAACGTTTCAGTCTTTCTGTCCCCAGTGTTGATGCAAGGTAGAAATATACAAAGACCGATATTCGGATTATATTATTTTATGGCTACATGTTTATTTGAGGTATCCCGGCATTGCCGCGAAAAGGAAAGGGAGGAAGAGGGAGGGATACCAAACTATGTCAACTGAAGAGTTTTTTATGACGTGTCTTTCCACCTCCCCCTCCCCCGAGGCATAACAGCTGTAGTTGACGCTAATGAATACTTCCCCGTAGGCACATATTGATGATGTCATCCGCTAGCGAAATTTTGTCCCTTTTCTGGACCGGGATTATCAATATTATCACTAGCGCGAAGAAGGACCTGAAAGTTTTGCAAAATATGTTTTTCTCAATTCAGAGATTCCAAATAGCAAAAATAGAAGGCCGTCATGATGATTGAAGTATCCTTTTGTACACCCTCACGCCAAATTTGAAGTCCGTAGCTGAAGTACTTTGTCCGGAAAAGTGAGATAATAAAATGTGTTTCCAAGTTTCTAAATATATTATAGGTAATGACTTTACACTATATTCATTACTCTCTAAGAGAGATAAGAGCGCAGTAGATCTAAACAAGAGATTCAACACGCACATGACTCCCTCCTCCCCCCCCCCCCCCCCNAACCCAATCATTTCCTCCATTCGCATAAACACACGCATTTTATTCACACGTACACACATATACACACGTACAGCTGGGCTCGCACACAATCATATACACAATGCACATACCCACGTATACACATGCACATGCACACACGCACACGCCAATACATAAATATAAAAGCTTGCCCATTGTGTTGCAGAACTATCACGTCTTCATAAAGAATAAATCACAGATCTTAAAGACTACATACAATTATGTGATATGTTTAATATACCAACAAATGTCTGCCAGTAGTAGTTTTTACATAATGTGAAAAGTACGCTGTGTGATGCTGGTTTAGATTTTATGTACTCTCTAGACAAAAGGGTTACTATATCATCTACTTGGTTACGGGTGTCGGCCATCAGTAACTTCATAAACGACACCAGTAATGATATATACAACTATATGAAGAAAGGTAAGAGAAAACAAATGAAATTGTATCTAAAGGACCCTTATGATTTTAATTTGTGTCAACTTAAATTTAAAGCAAGAGCTGGGGTTTTAGGGCTAAATGCAGATTTTAAGAGAATGAATATGAGAGAAAGTGACGAGTGTCAGATGTGTGACAGTCGCGTGAAAGAAGATGTTGTGCATATGTTGTTTGAATGTAATAATAGATACACAGATGAAAGAGATGACTTTATTTAAAAAACTGTCAGTGATATGCCAGGAGTTTTACTGTCAAAATGTTTTTAACGATTTTATGCATATGAATGTTATGGAGAAGATGGTTTTTACATTAGATAGTCATCCTCTTATGGGCACATTTTGGAAACGTGTGGATGGTATCGTAAAGAAATTCTTAAAACAATGTTGTAATATCAGATTCTTTTGATGTTCGCAAAATGTGTTGTTATAATGTAATGTATTATAATGTAATGAAAAGTTTCTAACTGGACGTGACGTTGGGGACCCAGCCCAGCGTCACCACCGATGTAAAGGGGTAGTTTCCTAAATAAATATTATTATTATCATTATTATTATATGTAAGCAAACCTATTCCTATATTCTAACAATTTTCTCCACTGTGTTTCACTCAGTCAAAATTGCTGTGCAAGTGACTGTAGACGATCCTTTTCTGATCAGCAACGGTGTACCTCCTGTCTCCAAATTTAATTTTTTAAAAAAAAAAAGTGGATTTCCCCAATCCGAATAACCCATTCTATTTTTTTAATTCGTGACCATGCGCATGACGTCAGTACCCATGTGTGCTGTTTGCAGTTAAATTTGTGTTATGCGGCCAAATTCCTGAAGTCTAGCCGTGATTTTAAAGGGAGCTGGCGTCAAGAAAAATGATTTGGCGTTTTTCCCCCTCAGCATAAGGGTATTGACGCATTTAAACACAAGTATAGGAAGCTAGAGTCCGTTCAGAAACATTTGCCCCTCTTTACAGATCAATATCTCAAAAACTGATAGATTTTGGGGGGGAAATTTGCATGTGAGGTGTGTAGACCGATAACCTACTGTACGTAAGTCAAAATATTAGCCAGAGAACCTTGAGCATTTTTTATATAAAACAAAGAAGCGAATCAATAACGGCTTCGATCTTCAAAGGGAAAAAAATATTGGCATTAAGGTCATCAGTATTCACAAACCTCGTGCCAAGTTTCAGTGAATTTGGTTAACCAACTACCGAGATATAGCAGTGTAAAGACGGGCAAATATTTCCGAACGGACTATAAAAGAGGAACAGAGTGAATGCGTGTAGATGTGGTTTGGTAGTTTGCTTCACCCAAATCCCTGCAAATCTGCGGGTGCTTTGACTAGTAATATTAGAAAGTGTCATTGTCTCATATGATCAATTTTAGGATATTTTATTGCCCTGATGTTAGCACCTTAACAGATCTAGTTATGTAGTGTGATAAATAGCAAATTTGTCTTACAAGCGGTGGGGTTTAGAGAAGGGTTTGGCAAGCAGGACATTATGAAGATTTGACACAATATATCCGAGGCAAAGCAGTAAATGTCTCCCTCCCCCCTCCTTCCACCAACGAAAAAAAACAACAAGTTGTTGAATCGCACAAAGTCTGCTTGACATGGTCAGAACAGGACACAGCATGATCACATCCGTTGGTGTGTAGGAGATACATATTTTATCATATAATAAAGTCATGAGAAAATATGGTGAACGGAAGAGGCTAGCAAGAAACAATATTGGCTGAAATTTCTCATTGTTTCGTAACTGTTCAAATTTTTTTCCACTCATCAAAAATTGTGTGCTATATTTTGGAGCAACCTTTTACCCCTTTATGGCACAGTCTATATGGATAACCCCTCATACTTTTGAAACAATCTGCAAACATCGGTTCAATGTTGGCTGCCCCTGCACATTATGCTTGGAATACTACTTTATTGCTTAATCGGCAGAAGAATGTATTATAGAAAAAGTTGCATCTACGGGAGAGGGAGAAGCTGAGTTGATCAACATGTTTATGGATGCATTCTATTCTGAATGAATTTGTGGAATAAATACAGTATTCTTATCATAAGATAGTCTTTGTAGCTTCTCTTTCTTTATTTTTTCATCTTTGTCTTTGGGAATGGTGATGACGTTGGTGACATGAAATGATGATAACAACAACAACGACAGCGATGAAGATGCTTATGACGATATTGTCATGGATTTGTTAGAATCTTGATTTAGTATTTGCCCATTTCTTTACTTAACTGAAAGCAAATTTCTAACACAGACATCTAGTGGTGATGGTGGTTAGAGAAAGTCTTAAGAGATGCATGGGGATGGGATATGCAGGGACCATGCCTCTGAACAAAAAGGTCTCAGAGAGAGAAGCTGTCAAGAACCATGCCCTATAAGTCTAATAATAATAAAAAAAAAACTTTAAACAAAGACCAAATATATTGAGGATAAACACGGTTTATATCAAACAGGATATTCAGACATCGCGTGAAAACATGCATTTCATACTTTAATACTCTTATTAACAAATGGGTCGAAAAGGGACACGCTAACTGCTCGGTTAGTGGGGCGTGAAGACAAAGCCACGCGATAAAGTAACTTCTGTCACGACACACCCATGTTAGACATCTGGATGGGGGTAGCAGTCATCTGGTTATGCGTACGCCTGAACTTCACCCTGATAAGTGTGTCCAGAACTGCGGTCCAAGATGTGTGTATATATATATATATATATATATATATATATATATATATATATATATATATATATATATATATATATATATATAT
>JAWQUT010000011.1:129021-139222 GCA_033807755.1 Ellobium chinense | reverse complement strand
TCTGTACTATAATTATAGCCAGTGAACAGTATGAACTTTCATTCGTCACCATCAGCTACTGAGACTGACCTGAGGCAACATTTACAAAGTACAGCGTAGAGGCAGCCAAAATAGGCTACCTTCAAAGTAACACGCATGTACTGTCTGCTGTTAAGTTTATAGACCTGAATAGGTCCGTCCGCAGCCGACAACGCAGAGATCAGTTGGAGTTTCTCTTGTAACTACGACCTCCTAAGGTCCATTACACAGTGAACTCCGAGGTAGTTGACAAGTATACTGAAGATGGCACGTATTTTACGTATCTATTTAACTTTTTGTTTAGTATTAACAGTTTCTATGATGTCGGAAGACAGTGACCAGTATGAACTTGCATTCGTCACCATCAGCAACTGAGACTGAACTGAGGCAATATTTACAAAGTACAACACAGAGACAGCCAGTCTAGACTGTACTCTTGTAGCATGTACGGTCTGCTGTTACGTTTTTAGTCCTATTGATTTAGGTCCGCCCACAGCCGACAACGCAGAGATCGGTTGGAGTTTCTCTGGTAATTTAGACCTTAATTTAGGTCCATCTCACAGTGAACTCCGAGGTAGCTGATAAGTATACTGGTCTGACACTGTTGTATTTATTTATTTATTTATTTATTTATTTATTTATTTATTTATTACCCGTATATTTATTTATTTATAGATATATTTCAGTTTACATTGATTATTGAGAGATTTATTTATTTTCTTTTTATTTATTATATTATCTATTTAANATATATATATATATATATAACATCGAACATAGAATATAGAAATTTATTGTTTCGTAATTTCGCCCCTGGGGCTTCCTTAGGATAATAAAACTAACTAAACAGACAAGGTGCAGAGCCGAACAAACCTCACCCATTCTCAAGCACATCATAAATATCATCTTATTAAAAGACTCGTGAAATTTTGCAGGAGCTATATCTCGACTATCTGTGCACCAACCAACCCAAAATTTTGCATACACCATCCTTTTGGTCTGAAGGTGGTTTTTTTTTTTTTTGGTAATTTCTTTGTCTTCAACGGTCCGTAAGAATGACTTTGGTAATTACGTAAATTTTCTTCCTTTCGTGAATACGGTCCCAGTTCGGTGTTTTTAAATGAACCATACGTTATCAGTTGTTACGGTTCGTCCCTGAAATGTTTTCTTCCGATCCCCGACGTTGAAACTGAGCATTTGTATCAGATGCCGGGTCGAGAATACGTACGTAGCAGAGTCGCTCGCCAGAGTGAACATAATCATTGTTACGAAAAGAAGCAGAATCAATAGAATGAACAGGACTCTGGCTGTGTGAACCACCAGTGCGAATACTGGTGCTTTCCGATAAACAGATGCAACGCTTAGACTAGCCAAGACACGCCTCCTCCCATGCATATCGTACTGCACTGGTTAATTTCTCCACTAACTTCATTATGTGTATGTCACAAACCGACTATAACTGGTCCTTTTTTTTTATTAGTGGGCAGCGATGTTTCCTATTGTCTCCGAAATATGTAGAAAATGGATTGTCCCATATCCAAATGACCTGTTCCAATTTTTAAATTGACGTTTTTGCTCATGACGTCACTACTGTTGTGGTGTCTGCAGCCAAATTGATGTTTTGAGGCCAAATTCCTCATATATGGCGGTTTTTTAAGAGAGGCTGGCATTGAGTAAAATCATTGCTTTTCATCATCATCAATGCCTTTCACCCCCAGCAGGGTATAGGCCACGTACAAGCGAATTCCATCTTTCCCTGTCTTGGGACATCTTTCCAAGCTCGTTCCAAGTGAGCTTCATCTCTCGCATGACCCTTTCCGTGCATCGTTTCCATGTCTCCCGTGGCCTACCCTTGCCTCGTGTTCCTTGTGGGTTCCATTGCAGTGATTTCCTGGTGATGTTTTCACTAGGTTTTCTGAGGGTGTGTCCAATCCAGCGCCATTTACGGAGTCCAATTTCTACCTCTATTTCCTTTTGTCCTGTTCTTGTCCATAGCTCTTCGTTTCGTGTCTTGTCTTGCCACTTCGTTTTCAGAATACTCCTCAAGCATCTGTTGATGAATGTCTGGACTTTGTTCATTACTGTTTTTGTTGTCTTCCAAGTTTCACAACCATAGAGGAGCACTGACTTGACATTTGAATTGAAAAGCCGGATCTTGGTACGCAGTGAGATGTTGCTTGCCTTCCAGACCTTTGATAGTTGCTTTTTAGCGTTTTGTTTTTTTTTCAGTTTAGCCGTTATGTTTACACACAATTACGTTTGTGAGCACAAAACTTACAAAAAGAGCAGCGGTGTTAATGTTGTAGACGTAGTTTAGTCGCACGATTACGCCGTAAAATTGCGGGTGCTTTGACTAGTTAAAAAAAAAAAAAAAGCTTTTTTTTGTACGCAGCCGTGTGAGTTTATTTCTCAACCGATTTTGCTCAAATTTGCTGTGTGAGTCACAAATTCTGTGCAGATGGTCCTTTTTTGGTCAGTGATGGTTCATCTTCTGCCCCCGAATTTATACAAAATGGATTTTCCCACACCCGAGTGACCGCCTTCATTTTTTACCTCTGACACCCATATGCGCATGACGTCACTTCTTTTTGTGTAGCCTATTGTGGTGTCTGCAGCCAACTTCGCGTCTTGAGGCCAAATTCCTCGATTATGGCGGGTTTTTAAGGAGGCTGGCGCCAATAAAAGTCCTTTGGCGTGTTATATATGTTCTCAGTTTAACCAATATAGTTACATACAAGGACGTGTTTGAGCATAATAAAAGAGAAGCAGTGTAAATCTGCAGTAGCAGTTTGGTCGTTTGCTTCACACAATAACCCCGCAAATTTGCGGGTACTTTGACTAGTACAAAAACAAAAAAAAATTACAACTCGTATACAAAATAGAAGGTTAGGGTTCGAAACAGGTGAAATTCAGTCTTTAATTTGTACAAATATAATTCTTGAAGGCAATGTTTCGCAATGGCTTTAGTGGATTTTATTTGTGCGGGCCTGTGATCTGTAAAAGAAGGCCAAATTTTTATCCCCTTTTCATCTAAATTAAAATTGTGAAAAATCTACGTGGTTGCACCAGACCTTCAGGCTAGCCTTGGCCATCTCGAAATGTTCCAGTCGTTCGAGGAGAAATTTTTATTAAAGAGCTCAAAGAGACTTTTAGGTATGAAGATGCCAATAGCACCTGGCATAAAAACATGCAATTTTAAATAGTCCCTATAAAATCAGAAAACTGGCCATGGGGGGGATTGGATTTTAATTTCAAAGGCTCAGATAGGTGTGTAGACTCAGAATAGGTGAGGTTTAGTCACTCAAATATAAAATTTGTGGTTGTTGCTAGGTGGGTAAGGTTACCCTGTTTTCTGAGTGAAAAGGCCTAAAATATTAGGTTGTCTGCTTCACTGCCTAAGTTCTTAAAGCTAACTGGTTCAGGTGCATTTTCCTTTGTGTCAAAATTTGGAGGAAGAGCTAAACAATTGGAAAGTATTTTGACACGGCACCCCAGGATAAGTTAATGAGAGGTGTAAAACCTAATAAGATAGCCAACAGTGAAAAAATCGGCATCTTCAAACCTTTACAATTTGGCTCCTGCAACCTCAAATCTCAGCTCGAGCAGTTTACGTCGTGGTGTCCTTAGGAAAGACATTTCATTTCTATTTCCCTACTCGAATAAGGTGTGAGAGTGAGAGAATACCTGACGTTAGAACTGAAGAGCCGGGGTGCTGCACTGCGGCCACTAGTCACAGCTGTTATCAATTCCATGTGTAATATTGCGTATTTATATATTTACAGTATAATGTTCTACGTTTATCTGTAGATGTATAACAAGATGAACGAGATGTATAACACTCTATGTCATTGCGCAACAACTTCCCTACAGGATAAACAAAAATCCTGTTTTCATATTTTTTTCATATCAGATTTGCAAATGCACTCGAACTTTTAATAGGAAGAGAATACTGAAAACAAAAAGCTTAATGAATAGAAATTAAATGTTTTAATATTTAACATCGAGGAAAAAAAAATGTCTAAATAAATAAGACCAGGAGCCGCTTATCATAGCCGCTTCATCTGTCGGGCATTGGAGACCAGGCGATATAGAGGACTCAAAGGTAGTTTCACAAGCATATAGAGTAATCATATCATTTAGGTGTCTGCGTCAACTTCTTCGCTCTGAACAACAGAGACCAGGCTTGGGGTCCTCGCTAACGAATCTGGCAGTCGGAAGAAATATACATGAATTTTTTATTTTTTTTTTGAGGGGACAGTTAATATTTGTTCCATCACTTCCATTTCTATGTCTCCATGTATCTGCCTCCCTCGCTCCCCTATCCCTACCCTCTCAAGAAAATATCATTTATTTTTACCTCAGAGCAGGAGTGGCAGCCGCTACAGCAAGTAAGGGTGCACACTTATTAAGGCTTTGTTAGAAAAGATGTTTTGTCAAAACCAGACAAAAGAGCTCGGCAACATGTCAGCAACCATCTACGGTTTCAAATTTGTTAGTAGAGTGTCTTATCAGCAGCCTAATATCGAAAGAAGATGTGGCAGGAAACAACGGCGTATAATGCTAATGAATGAGGCAGCAAACACCACTCGCAAATCAGTGCACTGTTTTCTGTCACTTCTGCATTAATCGCAGCCATCTTGGCTTGCCTAGAGTCTGATGCTTTCTTTGCTAGAGAAGGTGTGTGGCTTCCTTTTTGCCAAATTGTAAAAAAAACAAACAAATTAAATGCAACCCATATTGATAAGTGCTAACGGGGTCAAGTATTGTCTGCTCGCGTGTATTGTGAGTCTCTATGTGTATGTGCATTTGTGTGTGTGTGTGTGTGTGTGTGTGTGTGTGTGTGTGTGTGTGTGTGTGTGTGCGTGTATGTGTGTGCATACATGTGTGTATGATGTGTGTTTGTTGATGCACATATGTATGTGTTTGTGTATTTGGGGCGGGAGGGGAATCTGGTTGGAGTGTAGCTTGTAATTCGCCTAACATATGAAATGTACGTTATTGTTTACTAAGTGTATTATTTTTCTTTTTCTGCTGAAAACGAAACTGATGTACCTTTCATGGACAATAAAGTTGTATCTTATCTTAATTTACATTATCTTATCTTATCTTATCTTATCTTATGATTAATAGATTTGCCTACCGCTGAGAAATGATAGTGTTTATCGTAGGCACGTTAAGAGGTAACCACAGAAAGGCCATCCCTGGATTAATGAAAATAAATATTAGCAATACTGAAAGCATTCTTGGATCCCACCAGGTCAAGAAGGCAAGATGTAAGAACCAGTCTGCAGCCATATCGCCCTGAAAGTCCAGAATTTCCCATTATAAATAATTATTACTGCTACCACTATTATCATCCCTGTCACCATTCATCATCAGCATCATCACTGTTACCCCGCCATTAACACCAACGAACCATCAGCGCATGGTTTAGTGTCTACAAAATCTTAAATCATCCGGTCCACCATTCACATATATTATAGTCACGACCTGCATGTTGATATAATACTTTCATATTACATGAATCCATCTTGAAATGAAAATAAGTGGAAATAAAGAATGTTGATAATATATACTGTGTCCAATAATAATCATGTCCCTTGTCACACAGTCTTTTAGGTCTTTCCCTCTGTGTTTTGGTTTACAGTAGGAAATGACTTTTCCTGCAGGCCCACTTTTCCCGAGTTCTGCATGATGGTTTCTTCACCGGCAAAGACCTCACAACACTCGAAATCAAAATCATAATTTTCAAGCACTTTAGTTGCACTTCACTTAGTGCCTATACAATCAATTTTGCAAATAATGGGCCTATATAGGTATTAAGAGTGATGAGACCGCGAAGAAAAAGAGGGAAGGGGTAAAGTGAAAGCCCTTTGAAACGTGTTAACGGATTATTTTTATTTATTTATTTTTTGCGGGAAATAAGTTTTTCGATTCAAGCTCAACTCGCGAAATTCGCGAAAATTAGATCCTTACGGAATGAACAGAAAAAAAAAATCACTATTACACCGCAGTAGTTGATTTTGCCCTGAGTCCCATTAGTCTATAGAAAATAAGGCAAACATCCGAGCAGTCTGTATTGTATTACCCTTGTCTCCATAGCCGTTTCCATAACTCTTGGCACTGCTATACCCCTGACTCCCTTCGCCGTCCTTTTATCGAACTGCTCTGTGAGTCTTTGTCTTTGCGTGTTTTCGCTGACCCTTTCCCACTTGCTGATGATGAGTATTCATCACTGTACACTGCATATATGGGAAATGACATAGCATGCTGTATCATTCATACGCATATTATTTCATAAACATATTCATGTTTTGTTTTTTTATAATACTACTTTTAGTCCAAAGCTTATCTTTAAAGACACAGTAGAAACGTGTAAAGCACAGACTACCGATGTAAACTTGCCAGTTTTGAATTAATGAGTTTGTTTTATGGTTTTATAGCCAAGGAAACAAAAATGATGTAGGTCCATTGAGAAGAATCTCCAGATTTAGGTAGGACGAATAGGGAAATAGATGTGATGTACGCGTGTGGAGAAGCGGGAGAGGGTAGAAGAGAGCTCAAACACCATAGATGGCGCTTATTGTTCATGAAGATTCATGCATCGCACAATCTTTCCTGACTGGACAAATCCAAGAAAAATGATTGGATATGGTCTAGATGTATTAGCCTAAATCTGGAAATTATTGCCAGTTCGTGCTTTACTACCAGTCGACGCAAACAATCCCTGCCCCTTCCTCCCCCTCAGTCATAAGAATCNNCCTTTTTCCACTTCCCCTCCATCTCTGGACTGAAAGTAGGTTACAAGTACACTAACAAGATGGTGTGATATAACTTTTGTCACTTCTAGTTCTAGGCATGAACTGAGCATGGGGGCAGATTTGAAGGGGGGGNGGGGGGGGGGGGGGGGGGGGGAGAGCAATGCCGAAGCTCCCCGAGCCGTTTAAAGAACACGAAAGACCAGGGACCTCTTAAACACCTATGGGCCCTGTGTTACTTTACCACCACAGGAGCGCCGATGCGGCATTGATAAGCTGCTAGGGTCCCGGACTTACATTAATCCGTCAGTGCCAGATTCAAGATTTAGACTGAGCGAGGCCCAAAGCTATAAAGTTTGGAGGCCCCGTTATTAAAAGACAGACCACACTTTAGAAACTAGGTATATATATATATCTACATATATATATATAGGTGTTTCCGTTCAGTTAGAGATATCATATCTAGGCTTCAAGAAGCTGTGGCTATTTATTTAGCCCCCTACTGTTATATCAGCAACCAGCCACCAAACTAACCAAGTAGAAATTTTCGATATGGCCGTATACCAGCCAAACTAGCTGATAAGGTTATAATAATTTCATCAAAAAAGTTCGTAAAAACTTTATGTCAGAAACAATCTGTAAATTTTCCTGAGGATCCTGCGGATTATGCGGCCTAAAGCTGAAGCTCAGTTAACTTTAAGAGTAAATCCGGCACTGGCCGCTGGCCGCGCTCTAAGATAAGATAAGATAAGATAAGATAAGATAAGATAAGATAAGTAAGATAAGATAAGATAAGATAAGATAAGATAAGATAAGATAAGATAAGATAAGCTAAGATGAGATGAGATGAGATGAGATGAGATGAGATGAGATGAGATGAGATGAGATGAGATAAAATAAATTTTATTAATCCTTCCGGAAATTTGTCTTGAACAAGTGCACAAAGATAATATTATTATATTAACAAACAATACATCAATAGTGAACTCTGGTCTATCGACAAGTTACCCCGATGCTCGAGGATCAGAACTGACGGCTCAGCAATTGACGGTTCCTCAATCTCGTCCACCGTTTCCAGTGGTCTGTCTATAGTAACATACTGGTGATTAAAAATCTCTGCCTTGTCATATTTCTGAGAACACAAAAGAAATACAGTCGAATTAATCTGAAGGTAACTCCAGGGGAACATGGGGAATGGTGTATAAAGTAACAATTATAATAATGATGATAATATTAACAATAATAATAATAATGAATTTAGTGATTTTTAAAATGAAAACTGTGATTCTCGTATCCAAGACGAAGCCCGCCCATGCGATTTCACATAATTATTACCCAGGAGATCAGACCTTTCAAGGACATTGAAAAAGATATCCCTGGGAGCACACAGTGCTGCTATTTAGAAGCGCTGACCCCTAACTTTCTGACGTCCTTCGTTGCCCGTACTGAGGTACCCATTTCAGAGACGAAGTCATCAATAGCATTTTTTTTTTTGTAATCATATAATAACGGAGCTTGGGCCCAACGTTGTTCCCGCAAAGGCTTTTTTAAGACGCAACATAGAGGAATGATACCTGGCACACGTATGTAAAATCTACCAAACCTGTATGTGGTCTAAATTTTTTTTGCCGAAAACGTATATATTTTTCAGAAATTGAGTCATAATTATCATCTGGCAATTAATGATTGCGAATACGACGTGATGATGTACTTCCGTCAAGTCCGTCATTTCCGTCTCAGACCGGAACATCCATTCTCAGATCGCACGACGTTTGGTGATTGTGACTTTCATTCTCAAATCGCGCGTCATGCGTTGTGGTGAAGCTTTCTTCATTTGTGCGGACAAATGTCACTATATGTTCTCTTATCATCTGTACTTTGTGTTCCTCATAAATCTATCTCAAATACTCTTATTTTTATCCTCCTTTCCTTTCCGTTCGTAGAACGGGTAACCTGCTAGTCTATTTCATAATTTCATTGTGCGCTCCATATAATTGACTCATTAAAGTCATTGCTATCGTTGCTATATACGCCAATCTCCGGGTCCTTCAAGTCAGTTACTGCACCTATCCTGCTGACGCCCATCTTCATTTCCAGACAATCTCATATACGCCTGCCCCGCCATGAATGGCGACCTTAAACAGTTTCAATGGTATACGAATGTCGAGGGTTGAATAAATATTATCCACCATGGTTTTCTTGTAAATGTCTCGGGCAAGCATTTCTGTGACAATTTCTTCAATCCACCGGACGGTAGAATCGGTACCTGATTAAAGGCAGTGAATGAAATTGTCAGAAAGGAAGTTATCAGTACATGTAAAGGGTATTGGCACTGTATGCTACCCCCAGACGATTGAAAATATCCTTAAGTGAAATGATAATGTGAAGTTGCGGGAACAAGGATTGGGGTAAGCCTCTATTTAATGGCTATCCCGCCATGCCCCGCTTCCCCACCCTCTCCCCAACTTAATCATTTAAACGTATCGCCGGCTATACATCGTAAAATAATGTGTTTGGTGACACCTATGGTGTATTTGTATGAGTAGGTAAGTGCTCCTTGATTTTAATTACGGAATTAAAGAAAATGTGCCTGGACTGGAATTACAAAATTACATCTCATTATTATTAAACATAAGAAATGTAAGTACACAAACTAGTGGAGTAAAAAAGACAGCACTGTCCAACTAGCTGGAATACTCAATACACAGACCTCACCCCTTCATGATTTATTCCAAATCGTAAGGGACGTCGGATATGCTCTGGTAGATAATAAAAGGGGAACACGAAATCACACAGAGGGCAGATCAGGCGGGGATCGAGGCTTTCCGGCTTTATGGGACCTGAACGTCAAATAGAAAATTTAAAAAAAAAAAAAAGAAGATATGGTCAGCTTGCCTTTTATTCTTCAAAGACGTGGGATGTTTAGTGTGTTATCAGGCTGGTGTTTTGTCTGTTTTATGTATTTGCTATGCATGTTGATGTTTAATTGCCCCTATGTTGTTATTATTATGTAACCCGGGGTTCAGAATCAATAAACTGAAATGAAATGAGATCAAAGCCCATGCTGGCTGACATGTTCAAAAACCGTTTAATTTGTCAATATTTCGACGCCAAAACTGCAGTTGCAAGGAAACACACTGCCCCTTTTTTTTTACCAAAAACATGTTTCCTCAGCGTTCTTTTAGAAGTGTGAAAAATAATCAACAGGCCATTATTTTTCCAAACACAGTGACAGTTACAGGAAGGATCTACGTCTACAGTAGGTGGGTTAAAGATAAAAGAGGCAGAGATAAGCACGTGAAGGCTTCGCGGAAGGACACGGATGGGGAAGGAAATTTGAGAGGGAGGAGGGAGATACAAGTACAAGGAGTACCAAACACTAATTGGAGGTTGTGATGAAAAAGACAAGTGAGTTTGGAGGAGGG
>JAWQUT010000011.1:81005-121537 GCA_033807755.1 Ellobium chinense | reverse complement strand
GTGGGGGCTGACAAAATTTTAAGTAAGGCGAACATCGCGATGCCTTCGTGCTCTTGTATTTAGACAGTCACCTGTACCGATGCATCTTAACTCTGCACTTAAAAGCATTAGCCATTTAAGTCCATGTGAAGCGCTCACTCTGCGTCATCTGTCGCCCTGCGATCACAAGAACAGGTAGACAGTATGTACTGCTTTTGTTCCAAAATTCTGTCAGTACGAAAAGATTTGTAAGCGCTCTGTATTTTTCGCTTAAAACCAGATGTAATATAAGTTAACACATTTTCTCTCTTTCCAAAGACGGAAGTTTAAAAAGCCTGAAAGGTCCCGTATTCTTGTTTGATGTAAACATATTAGGTAATTCGCTTGAAATAAAGAAAGAAACACACAAACAAACAAACAAACAACAAAACAAATTAAAACAAACAAAAACATCCGTATCCAAATTATAAGACATAGTTTACCATGTTTATTTGTAAACGTGGCATATGGAGTAATGAATGCGTCAATAATTTAAAATGTCAGTGTCAGTTAAAGACAGGAACAGGAGCTAAGACTGGTCTTTTTTGACAGGGTAACCGTGAGCGAAGAGAGGTGACCTGGTGGATCATATGGCAGGTTCTTCTAAAAAAAAAAAAAAAACACAAAAAAAACATCCGTTTAATTATAAAATGGCCAACCTGGCAACACAATGCATAATTTGTTTCCTTCTCTTCTAATTGCAACCATGTGGGTTATTAATCGTGGACCGTTTTTTTATTTTGAAAATATCATAAATCCTACCAAATCCTAAAATGTACTTAGTATCAAGTAGTTGGTATTGATATCTGCCAAGCACTAAATGGCTGTGGGAAAGAATTAGCTCTTCTGGACATTTCCCCACATACAAGCAAGCCCATCTGCAGATAGGCAAGGAGTAACAAATAAAATATTTAATGTTAGTATAGTGGTGCTTGTCTGATTCACGCTCCAAGAGAAATAAAGAAAGCAGACAGCGGTACTCACACTCTGGCTATACCCATTGTCGGGCACGTTAACATTCGCTGAACCTGAGCCTGGTTGACGCCATAAAGGAAAAGCCAGGCCCAGCTTCCCCCGATCACCAAGCTCCAGACAGTGTGTCGAATCCTCGGGTCCAGTCGGAAACTGCATGGAAAGTGAAGGAATAGAGGATTGCATTATAATGTCACACACCGCACGCAGGCCCTTCCGCCTATCAGTGGACATTAAGACAGACTTCCGGGGTTCCATCCCTGCCCTTAACCATCAGCAATAAGTTCTTGGGAGAGTCCCATGATACTGACCTTAGATTATGCATTGTCCTAAATCTTGAAAAAGCATACTTAGGTTGCTAAACATGGCATCAGGTAGATCTGACTGTTTGACTTCCTTCATGTGCAGCATCATACGACATCCCGGTGTCGCGTAGGTTTGGCTTTTGTGCGTGGTTATTCTAACTACTTCTCTCATACAATCCTGTGTGTTACTTCTTTCCCTGGCTCCTACATTCTTACAAGCACTTTATATAGGCATAGACATGTGCATCTATTTGTACTCACATATTCCCTATCCATCCATCCATCCATCCATCCGTCCATCCGTCGGTCCGTCCGTCCGTCAATCTATCCATCCACATCAGTCCGTCCATCCATCCGTCCGTCCATCATTCCGTCTGTCCATCCATCCATCCATCCATCCATCCATGATAATGACGTAGGTACTAGGAAGGAGATAATGGAGATGACCAATAATGTTCATTGTAAATGCAATGAGGAAAATGATGTCGATGATATCAACTTACTCTGCAAACTGGAGTCGGTTAGTTCTCTCAGCGACTTCCCAGGCCACGCCCAATCCTCCTACCACCGTGGATACTTTGATGAGCGTTACGACCACGCCCACAATCATCAGTGATGTTTGGAAAACGTCGGTCCACAGCACTGTTCTCATGCCACCCTTGATTAGGAACAGAGCGAAGGACTTTGTGCGACAAAACGCATTGATCACCATTGGTTTGTTGTTTGGTTGGTTTTTTTTTAATTTCGGGAGAAGATGGTGAGTCATGGCAAAAATGAATAGAAGGAGCATATTTTTTAAGTGCGTCGAAATTAAATGTTTTTTTCAAGAAAGTCGAAATTAAATGGTTAAAAAAAAAGATTTAAAAAATGTCGTTCTGTGGAGAGGAAATTAGCACGAATATCAAATAATCGTACAGTTTCCTTCAGAAGGCAGAATAAGCTAAAAATTAATATGGGTCGATAACGTGTTTTACTACAATAAGCCTCGTATGGACTATATCAGGTTACTGTTCCGGTAGCTCTCCCGGTTCTATTTTTTGGACTTTATGGAGGGCAAAATGTCTGCCTCCTTCACGACGTACACTTTGCACCATTTTGCACGAATGCACTGGATGTTTTACATTGACCTCAGAATGCGCTAGAGCATTCCAAAATCTTCATCAAGGACAATATCTATCATTCTAACCTCATGGACCTAAGGTTATATTCTCTCTGATCATGCAATTCCTTTACTTCCTTGACAACAGCATTTAACTTGTTTCCGTAGGGCGGAAGCCCTAGTGGCCATGCTGCCCAAAATTTCGGAAATCACGTGGCCGTTTATTTCTTATTCCGATTTGGTCTATAGGCGTCACTATCATCATGAGGTCTCGCACGTGCATCCCATGACTGATTTGATATTGGAATAGTTTATAATGTATCATACTACAATAAAGCTAAAGAGTCCATAATTCGTAGTATTTGTGCATTTCATTACGCAGCATCCTACACCCATGACATTTAATATGCCTCCATTTTCACCAATGACGAATTGCGTGGTGGCTTTAGTAAGAGAGACGTTATATTTTCAAAAAACATTTTTTGGGGGTCTTTGGGCTTTGTTATTAATCACCAGGTGTTGTTTTGAAGTTGATGAGACAGAAGTTGCCCAGATTCCCTTGGTCAGTGTTCACGGCGTCATTGCCTTCGTGACTGGTGTCTAATTTAGTCTAAACAAACAGGAACTGAAAAAAAAACAACAACCAACACCTCAGTTAAGATGCGCCGACGCACAACAGTGACTGTATGGTAGGGAAAACCCATTGTATCACTTTTAGTCCCGAACTTGCAATGTTAGCTCAGAAGTCTCATTTCAATATAGTTCTCGTGAATAAGAATGAACTTTCACCTCAACTCACTGACTTTGATGTCCAAGAATAGAGTCTAGATCTACACCCAGTCTAAATCTACACAGAGTTACTCGTCGTGCTTATCGGCCCTGGTCCCATTATCAAAGCCACTAAGACAGAAGGCTAAAAGCGAGGGATAACAAAAGCACCGAAACGCACCACAAATGACCGTCATCGCCGCCAGTAAAGAGTTTCACACACACACACACACACACACACACACACACACACACACACACACACACACACATAGAATGTGTAGATTTATTTCGCCGATTTTAGGCTGCCAAAAAACAGACAAACGCGAACGTAATCCATTCTGAAAATCGATATTTCCACTGCCCACGTTACAACAAAGAGATACAGAAAGTAACTTAGTACCCTTAGAAATTCATCTTTATATTCAGACTGTTGTTGTCATGGCATTTTTTGATTGCGCAATCTATCCTGGGCATAATCATGTATTTGAAGCACCTACCATTGCTGTGTATAGTGTGCTAGTGACGCCAAGAGAGATTACAGTACCCCACACAGAGACCCCGGTTACTGAAATACATACAAAACAAAGAAAGAAACAAACAAACTAAAAACTAAAATCTCATAGGGGAAATGTCAGTTGTCCGATAAAAATGTGCCTGCGGATCATTCTATGACCCACCGTGGGTGTAAAACAAGTCTGCGAAATCATCGTGCAGTATATATATTAGTGTATGCATAGTTCACAATCATACACGTAGAGCTCTCACAAGACTACAAAGATAACTAGCCCTCTTCCTGACAAGGCGGAGTATCTCTGGTCTAATAAAGTTGTTGGTGTAATGCAACATTTAAAGTCACTTTAGTGTATTATACAAAACTGAAATCGTAGCCTAAATCCTGGAATCAGTTAAGAACTTCAGAAAAATATGTGTGCACGTTGCAATCGCTATGATCATTGGTGTTAGAAGTTCCAGGATCTACATGACCAAGGCGCAGGGACAAACTCATAATATGTGTGTCAATGCTCCACCCCTGGTACCCATTCGGACCAGGGCATTAGATGATAGGGACATACTAACAACTAATGAGGTACTTTATTTTCATTTGGAACACCAGGGTATTCCCCTCAATATGTTATATCGGCGGGTGGGAAGTAACACAGATAACATCTTAAAGGAAAGTAAAAATGTAACCCCCCTGAATGAAAGCTTAACACGTTTAACCAACAACGGCGCCAATCAAAATGGAGTAGGACAAAACAAAAATATGTGTCCTGGGCCATGTTTGTTGGGTTCCTGCAAGCTGACAAGATGAAAACATCACCATTTCCTTAACAAAGGAAGTATCATTCTCTAGGCAAGCCAAAATAGCTGCGACCAATGCGGAAGAGACAGGAAACAATGCACTAACCTGCGAGCGGCGCTTGCTATACTCATCTTTGCCTCATTCATTAGCACACAGACGCCACGTTGATTCTTGCCATATCCTCTTCCTACACAGAACCGTTGATAACGTGTTCAACTAACAAAATTGAAACCGTAGATGGTTGCCGCCATGTTGCTCAACTTTTTCTGCCGGTTTTATACGACAGTTTTATATAAGACGACGCATTTCTACAAACCTCTAGTAGGTGTGCACCCTTCTTCACTTGAATGGAGCGCACCAACCAGGTGTGTACCCTTAACGCCTTTGCTAAGAACGGTCCACAGGATGCAAGGAAGGAGTGTGACTTCCAATTCTGTCAAATTGCAGGGATCAAACAAGCGCAGCCCTGCTTTCCTTTTAAGAGTCCACTAACAGGCCCAGATCTTCTGATATAATGTACACCAAGTATACCCTGGATTTTGCCTTGCGTGCACCTAGGGCTAGACAAAGCGTACCAAGGTTTAGGAATTGTTCACATGCATCACTAAATCTAGATTTGATTTGATTCTTACCCTCACATAGCGCCAGACTTGGTGCAAGCAAAACTATGCCCAAGAAAAAAATCTGAAAGTAGAGTCAAATATCATTATGATTGTCGTCTGCATTTCCAACATCATCATAAGACAAAAAATCATCATCATCATCAATGCCTTTCACCCCCGCAGGGTATAGGCCACGTACAAGCGAATTCCATCTTTCCCTGTCTTGGGCCATCTTTCCAAGCTCGTTCCAAGTGAGCTTAATTTCTCGCATGACCCTTTCTGTGCATCGTTTCCATGTCTCCCGTGGCCTTGGATGATGGTGGAGGCGTCCGCCTAACAGCTTCCTTTCGGATTTGACTGTCACGCATCATGAGTTCTCCATTTGGAGAAATTCCACAATCAGCCAAGCAGAGATTCAGGTTTTCATTTGTATGTGTTTCTGTAACAGTGTTTTGTTTTAAGGGAGGGGTTGTTAGCCCCGTGACAAAACCCCCAACCTGGAGGACCAGGTGACTCTGTGTCGGGAGTCACTACCTGTTTTTTTTTCGCCATTTAGTCGCCTCGTACGACACGCTAGCACCACGTCATTCCTATTCTTCGCGAAGCCGGGAACTGAACGGCTGAAGACAAAAAATAGATATCCCAAAATAAATCTAACAAAACAGCAGAGATACAAAATCACCCATGAATTCGCACTGTTCAGTGGCGTGACAGGTGGTTTAAAAGTTCGCGTCCAGCGCGGTCGGAACTTTTTCAGCTTGCATCATCGCCTCTGTTCACACTAAAGCCTGTATGTTTTGGCGTTCATCGCGGGAAATGAACACCAGGGTGCTTAGTGATGTTGTCCTGACAATAATCTTGTGGCACGGGAACCGAATCTATTCGCTCTGTTCATTATCTATAAGTGATGCAGGTGTTGGTTTAACTCGTCACTCCCTGCCCAACCTGCCCAATTGCATTTCACACATCAATTAGTGCTAGCTCCTGTCCGGTTTCAAAGTGTCTTCAGCATGCTAGATGCATACCTTTGCCTGACTTCCTTGGATTCTGAATTACAAGGTCTATCGGTTTCGAGATAAACAAATAATGGGTAGAAGCTAAAACGTGCTGCATAGTGCTACCTAATCGTCCAACACAGCATTCTGAATTGGTCAAATGTGTCAGCTTGTTATCATATCTGCTGTTGGAATGAAGTTTTGAATTTAAAACACATCAGCAAGTTTATGGCTGCATTGCACCAAATCCTGTTCGGTCATTACAAAGTATTTGTGTTAGATATGAATAAAAAATGCATAAAATCTGTCATGGTATAAAAGGTGGTATATTACGACGACAAACACGCAAGAAAAACAATTCACCCAGTATCGCTGAATACCAGACCTAGTCTTAGACTGTCACGCTGGAGTTTGGAATAAGAGGTCAGTGGTCTGAAGGAAAAGTAACTCACGTGTGAGGTCTTCATACATCGACGTGTCATCATCACCTCAACTTACATGTGCCATATTTGCCGTCTTACGACAAAAAAAGGCATATATGCAATAGAAAATGTATTGCCTATATGCCTTTTTGTTATAAGACGGCAGAAGCGTGAACTTGAGCAAGTTACAGAATTCTCAAAGTCCACGAGTAGTTTAGATAAGCGACTTCTACGGGACAGATAGGAAGCCTCATCCATTTAAAGTAAATGAATTAAGGCTGCTTGAACAACAACAACAACAGCAACAACACCACCAAAAAATGCATGCTGTGAGAGGCACAACACTAACACCTTTCTTCCTCCGACCTTAATTTTACTCACCATTTGTACGTAATAAGCACACGCTGCGATTGTCCTCAGTCCTCGGCTGAATCTCTTCTCTAGGTACTTGAAGAGAACATAGCACACTCGCAAATATAAAACGATACATATTAGGCGTTTTCAGCATCGAATGAACTATTATGTCTGTTATTATGTGTGAAATCTGGTCATGAATTAACAAGCCCTACTTGTATTTTGGGATAAATTGTTCCTAAAATCATTGCCCACAAAAGATAAAAACGCACCATTCAGCACATTGATGCACAAGTTTGCAGGCAAAGTATACTTAATTTGAGAAGATAAGAGCTGTGAGCACCGCAATATTTCACTATAATCTAAATGGAGGAGTTTAATGATACCCTTAAGATCCTGAGCCCTAAGACATCATAATATACACCCTTCCAGTAGAGAGTTTGGAAAGGTGCCTGGGAACTTTCTTACCCAAGACAACTAAAATCAATCAGAAAACATGTATATCAAGGCTGACGACCCACAACTTTTGTCTCTCTAGTGTCGTCATTCTGCTATGCATATACACAAAAACCGATGTCGTCATTCTGCTATGCATATACACAAAAACTGATGTCGTCATTCTGCTATGCATATACACAAATACTGATGTCGTTATTCTGCTATTTCGTTACTCCGCTAAGCATTTAAAGAACTGATGTCGTCATTCTGCTAAGCATATACACGAACCTGTGTCACATATACACAAACTGGTAATTCTGTTAAGCATATGCATGAACTGATGTCGTAATTCTGCTAAGCATATACACGAACTGGTGTCGTAATTTTGTTGGGCATATACATGACCTGGTGTCGTCATTCTGCTAATTCGTTGTTTTTGCTAAGCATAATTATCATACACAAACTGGTATCATCATTCTACTAAGCAAATACACAAATTGATGTCGTCACTCTGCTAATTTGTCATTCTGCTAAGTATACTATACACAAACTGGTATCATCACCCTGCTAATTCGTCATTCTGCTAGGCATATTTAAGCTAACAAAATGGTATCCTCATCCTGCTAATTCGTCATTCTGTTAAGCATATTATACACAAACTGGTGTCATCGTTCTGCTAATTCGTCATTCTGCTAAGCCAGTATATACAAACTGGTGTCATCATTCTGCTAATTCGTCATTCTGCTAAGCATATTATTATAACAAACTGGTGTCATCATTCTGCTAATTCGTCATTCTGCTAAGCATGTTATACACAAAGTGGTGTCATCATTCTGCTAATTCGTCATTCTGTTAAGCATATTTTACACAAAGTGGTGTCGTCATTCTGCTAATTCATCATCCTGCTAAGCATATTATACACAAACTGGTGTCATTATTTTCTAAGTCATTCTGCTAAGCATATTTTACACAAACTTGTGTCATCATTCTGCTAATTCGTCATCCTGCGAAGCAATTAATACATGAACGTCATGGGCTAAAACAAGCTATTTTTTATATACTAAGTCCATTTCCTCACCCCCCCCCCCCCNCCCCGCTCACCATTTGTTTCGAGCTATTCTGTTGATAGATTTTCTGCCGTGCTGCGACAAAACACACCGCAAAATGTTCAAACAAATTATGATTATGAGATGTTTTGTCGCTGCCCGGAAGTACTGACTACTCACCTCGAAGACGCTAGTGACTTGCAGTTGGTAAAACATGGGCATGTAGATATGTGCTGCGGCGGCCATCGTGAAGAAATACCCGAGACAAATCCACCAGTAAATCGTCGTGTAATTGTACATCTCGGCTGGGGCACCCAACAATGTAATGGTGGATATGAAGCTGCCCAGGAGCGATAGCGCGACCGGTACAGGCCCCATGCTTCTACCTGCTAGGAGGTACTCGTCCAGGCTGAATGAACTTCTTTCTTTCCAAACTTGGTAAACTGCAATTATCACGGAGATGACAAGAACCGAGACGAAAACAAAATAGTCCAAGTTACTGAATTTTTTAATCTTCCCTGTGTTGAAGCTGTAGTCCCCATAATACACTCGACCACCCCCGCTTCCTGTAGAGGCGGCCTGAGGGAAATCTACTTCCAAATTAGGGTTACTAAACTGACTAAACATGTCGGCCATGCTCAGTCTCTTAGCCTGCCCGTCGCCTTATTCAAAGAGCCGTTGTTTCAATCTGTCTCTGTTGCACGTCAGAATTTGAGGAAACTGCCGAGGCTGTAATTGGCATTTATCTATATACAGGTGGTCTACCCAGACGGTGACGTGATATATCCAGAGCAATATCCAGGGAGTCTCCCATCTAGTGTCTATAGATGAGGGCTGGTGGGAGGATTAGAGTAAGTGTGGAGAAGAAATAAAAGCAGTGTTGGGACAGTCAGTGGACGTTTCTTTTACTCTAGGACCTCTTTCATGCTTGTCCTCTCTTTCCCTACAACTCTTCCCGTTAATCCTAAATATTGCACTATTATTTTTATCTATTCATAAGTGGTCTATTCAGACTAAGAACTGATATCTGCTGATGTGCTCTGTATAATCACCAATAAAATTTAGCTGCGAATTAAGTGTTTCGTTATTTCCTGCCCGATCGATTTTATGGCTTCCCTGTGTTGCCTAATAGATGTCTAGACCTTTGTTTTGTTTTTGCTTCAAAATTAATGTTCACACTTCATGGCGTGGATTTGCTGTTTTTGAAAATAATAGTGTCTGGCCGGCAGATTGTGTGCAACGCTGGTACAAACTTCGCTGCCTTGTGAGTCACTGGAAGTTCATGACACAGAGAGTTTGTAAGCTTCCTATAATGGCTTGTTTGTCATCGTGTTTCTTGTTTCCCGGCAATGAGCGAAGGGCTTGTTATAATTATGGGTCGGAAAATTGTTAACGGCAGAAATAATCTATTATTAAAAAAAAAAAAATCGCTTTACTTTTGAAGGAGCATAACTCCACGTTTCGGCCAAGAATTCCATGAAATCTAGTATGCAAGTTCCTTTTGCCCCAAAGGCGGTTCTTTGTTATGATTTTGTTATTCCATCTGACCTCGAAGTATTTTTTTGAAATTGGTTTGTATCGTAAACATAGCAAAAAGAAACCCTCCTATTTATTTGTTCCGAATTTTTACTCCACATGACGTCACCGATTTTTGTTATTTATTTGTGTTGTCGGGCCACTTCCTGCCGATGCTAGTCTAGGTCTACGAACGACGTGCTGTGTTTAAAAGATGCCACGACGTGCCTGCTAGGCGCGATTAGCTAGTAATTACGTAAATCTGGGTTATCTACAACAATCAGAGGCATTTATCGTGAACGGTGATTAAAAACATCTTCAGGACAAACTTATTCTTTAATTACCAATTGAGTTTTTCACAACACTTCATCGCCAAAACAACATTCTACAGCTTTAATTAAAAGATGCCGGTTTATTTATCTACTGATTTACTCAAAACTGCTGAGTGAGGAACAAATTCACCTTGACTTTTTTATTTTGGGGTCCGAAGCGGTGTACCCCCAATCTCCAAATTTATAGAAAATGGGTTTCCCACCATCTTAATAACCTGTTCAATTTTACTTTAAAATGGCATCCATGCGCAAGACGGCACTATCTTTTGAATTATTTTTAAAAGGCATTTTAATTAACAAAATAATTATATCATTGTAGCCTATTATTTGTATCTCAAGAAGAAATTACGTGGACCTAAGGGACAGGGTTTCCTCTCAGTGAGATATAATAATAATAACAATAATAATACTATTAACAATGAGGTTTTGAGGTGGATAAATTTCGTATCTAGGCTAGATACAGATCTAGGCTCAGGCAAACTTGTAGTCGTATGCATAATCCATACGTTCATTATAGCGTATTGGGTTAAGCACGGTGAACACTACTAATGTTTTGGGAGTTTCCCGTGGTTACCGCATTGCGTTAATTAACTATGGATTATGCATACGGCCATTGATCTGCATCTCCCTGGAGAACCTACAGAGCTGTTGCCATTTACAGGCTCCGATCACCAGCAGTCTGACAATATCTTCCACTGCCAACAGCGAGGTTCTAATGTTATAGACGGGTAGACTGAGGAAACTGTGAATCAGATGCTTTCCCAAGGCACATACAATATAACCTCGGTCCGGAATCGAACCCACGACCTGTTGATCTTGAGGCCAGCGTCGTAACCATCAGGTCATGATGCTTTATATAATGAGTATCAAATTTAGAAAACTAAAATGCCTACCGCCCACAGAATAAAAGAACGGCGGCCCCTTTCGCGCACCCTCGGGAGCCAGACAAACGTGTTCTGCGACAAAGGAGCCAGTCAAAGGTTTTCTAGATTACCATCTACAATACGGAAAAGTACCACGAAATGCTTTAATGTGCAGTTTTACCTGCAAAATGTGCTGATTTAGAAAGGAGTATTGCATACTACAATAATGCATTACGAAAGGTAGTTAATTCCCTTGCGCCAAAATAACAAAATCGGTGTGTGCGTGTTTGAAGAGGAAAGGGGGGGGGGGAAGAGGGGGGATGATATTTACATCCATTCTTCGGAGGGAAAAGTTTAAAGATTTTAAAGGAAGAGGACTAAATGTAACTTTTTAAAAAAAAATGATTTTTGTTTTTCAAATGCCTGGTCTTTCTGGGTATAGTAATTTTCTTTGTGAAAGTCAAAACGCTAGCACTGGATCCGTCCATCCATACATCACACACTCTCCATACCTCTACCCACTCACCCACCCTACTAGCATCTCCGCCTCTCTTCTTCATAGTCCATGATCTGCTGGTGGCAAACTACCCAGTCTAGTCTACATTTCAAAGACCATTTTTAACAAGCTCATCGGATGCTGCAAACTATTAAGAGTTTGAGGAAATTTTTTTTGTAAGTGACTGTAGAGAAAACAATTTATTTTTATTGTCTCAAAGAGCTAGAAATCTGATTAGGGTTTTGTAACCTGAAAGAAGCAAAACGTAAAAAACATGTTACTGATATTTTTTTATTAAGAATTCTACGTTGGATTCATACCCAATAATTAAAATAGAAGGGGGGAGGGGGGGTGAGGGCCCCGCAGGAAGGCTTTTTTTTTTTTAGCCTGTCTTACCCTAAGTCGGTTATGCTTCAGGTCTGCCTGCAAAATGTTTGATTTTTTTTTTTCTAAAATGAACATTGTGTCCGACCAGTCTTTCACTCTTCGTTTCTCTCTTCCACTTTTGTGCCTGTCCCTCTTTGGCCCCATTCGGCCCATTAAATCCGTTATTATGTTCAAAGGCCATAAAATGGAAACTTTGATCCAGACAAGCTCACTGCGTAATAAGCATGGACTTCATGTCAATGAGATGTTATCAAAACCACCGCGTAAATCATGAACTGTGTTCATAGATCAGCCAATCAAATCTCCCTCTTTAGATATGGCTTGAAACTTGAAGCTGAAGCGATCATTTCTGCTTCAGACTTTTCTCTAAAGCGGTTTATAGTCTAGTGATCGCACTGATGTTCGCCATGAAAGGCTTCATTTATTTATTGATTTGTTTGGTGAGTACTATCATGGTTGTTTGACCAGATGTTTGTTTTGTACTGCTCAGCGTGTTTGCAAGCTTTCCTTTAGATTTTGTACGTCTTTAAAACTCCCATAAGCCTACTTCTTCAAGCCAAGTCGGGCGGTTACTGCCGCTTTATTCAACGACTTAAGGTTTTTGCAGTGAAATTCCACCTGCCTCTGACGTCAAAGCCAGTAAGCGGTTAGAAGTGATCACATTAATGTTTACCCTGAAAGTCTTCAGTTATATATTTATTTAGTGGGTACGTGTTATTATGGCTGTTTGACCAGATGTTCCCTTTGGGGAGGATTTCCATATGTGGTAACTAGGCCTAGCATAAGCAATAAGGAGTTACGCGCGCTTTGACTGAAGCTCCTGTCTCGATGGGCATTAGGGTTAGGATTAAGGGTAGTTTCGGGTTGGGGTGGGGGGAGGGAGGGGTAGGGTCAGGGTTAGGGTTGTATTAGTACGTTATTCGGAATTAAGGTACTTACTGACTGTAGTTGTAAGAGTTACCACATATGGAAATCCTTCCTCGCTTTGTACTACTCAGAGTGGCTTAGAAGTTTTCCTTCACGTTTTTGTCTGTATAATTATTATATGTCTTTGAAACACCCATAAGCCTACTTTGCCATGCCAAAACTACGTGCTCATTGTCGCTTTATTCGAGGCAAAGTTTATGGCGATAAAACTCCCTTTGGGAGGAATTCCATATGTGTGCCAGAAAGATTTCCACATGCAACACACCGAACCAACAACATACCCTAACCCTACTCAAACCTTAACCATAATCCTGACACTGGGTTAGGGTTATGGTTAGTGTTAGGGTATGTTGTTGGTTCGGTGTGTTTCATGCGGAAAACTTTCTGGCACACATATGGAATTCCTCCCCTCCCTTTTTCTTGTTTAACACTTTAACCAAACAAGCTACTTGATCGATCAAATAATTAAAAGAGGTTTCCAAACCATTTGCAAATGCTATTTCTCAAGGAATAAAACGTTTTTGATTCTGTTACGGAATTAATGAACATTAAACTTATGCACTATGTGGGGCTGGCTTCAAGCTCGGCAGACATTTTGATACTTGGGTCAACTTGGCCACATACAGTTCCATTTTTCTTTCTTTTGACATTTTGATACTCGGGTCAACTTGGCCACATACAGTTCCATTTTTCTTTCTTTGTTTATCGCCACAAAAACTCAAGCCCCCCCCCCTTTTTTTTATACCAGCCCCATCAAAATAATCCCTCTTGTGTGTTCTTTGGTACGGGTCAGGATTTCGTTGAAGGAGTTACCACATATGGAAATCCTTCCAAATTTTACTCCAAGGGCTGTGATCGAGATTAGGCTAGTCCGTGTTAGTATACTTGTTCAAACCTAGGCTTGGAATTACCAGTTTAAAGGAAGCAGGAAAAAAAATAGTAACTTATAGTGACTATTGGAAAGGGTTTCCATATGTGGGCCATCCCACAACATGCAGGGAAAAACAAGATTGAAAGATCTGAAAAAAAAACCCACTTCTTTTTTGTGTGTGGGTGTCTCCCCCACAAGCCCCTTTTTCTAATATTAGCTACTCAAAACTAAAATTTCAGGCTCAATATTTATCCATGATTTTAGCTTATTTGTTTGTAACTTTTAATTCTGAGCATTTGGATACCAAATTTATGGCTCTATCATTTTTTGTTCAAATGTTATGCCATTTCAAAAAGGTCATTTTTTACGCTAAAAGCACTGCAAGCCAAAATGCCATTTTTGGAGGGACATATCTCAAAATGTTATGGTCAGAAAACCACAAAACTCAAGAAATTCAAAGACACGTGTACAGACAACAAACTCAATTTTTTTTAGAGTTACGGAATAATCAGAAGGTAGTGATTTATTGAGTCAAACATTGGTCGAAGGCCAATTTCGCAAAAATCGACAAAGGGGGTAAAATATAGCAAAAATACCAAAGTATGAAAAATCATAAAAAATTAACAACAGAAGATACATAAATGCCAAATACATCATTGGAAAGTTTAATTCAAGCTCTATACATATAAATAAACACATTGCCCTTTTACCTTATAAAACTTGGCATGTTCTTTCACTAAAGTAAGCCTGTTTGTGAAAAATAGCAAGTAATGTTATCTTTAACAATTCATAGAAAATTCCTCATGAGAGATATACAAGCTTTCAAAGCATTTTTATAAAAGCTTATGACTACCTCTATCTGTCTTAACTTCAATCTATTCATTTATTTTGAATAAATCTTCTTGTCTCAAGAAGAACAGCTGGACTAGGAGTAGCTTGGTGCATGTCTCAATCTGTGGAGGATTGGGCCGTCTGCCTTTGCCAACCCTAGGAGGGTCATCCGCAGTCCCTCATAGATATCATCAACTGAAATAACATGAGAGAACTACTGCTATATTGTTAAAGAATATTCTCCAGATCAAGTGACAAAATGATTCTCCTTTAAAATCAAGATATAAAATTTTGAAAGGGCTGACATTCTTAAGTCCATATTAGATATTATATTGCTCAAAGTATCTGATCAGATGGGTCCACATTGCACAGGGATGGTAGCATACTAAGGGGGTGCTTTCGTAGCGCTAAATACTCTTTAATACAAACTAAGCACATGTAAAATTACCAATTTCAACATAAACTTGTGAAAATTGTACGAGAAGATACCATTTTTACTTATAAATTAACAAATCTCGCTTTTCTATCATGACTACAACTGTTCATTTTCACGAGGGCATAATGGAATCGTCTACGCTTCAAAAGTCCCTAGCTGCGAGGTTTGGATGCAGCCATTTTGAAAATCAGTCCTTGTTTAACCTATTTAAATGACTTGTTACTTTGGAGAAAACAAACTTAGTCTCGTGAATATGGAGCTAAATCCAGTTCAGATACCTTTCTTAATATCATATCTGAAGTATTCATCCGTTGTTTATGGTCATTTTACTCTAGGAATAAATAGCCAAGGCCGAAAAGAGGCCACTGTCTAGCCCGACCTTCTGAATCGAGCCTAACAGTGTAAACATCACTGAACATGGGTAGAATTTTTGCTCTTGAAATTAAAAATTGCTTATTTCTTCTGCTTTGAGATAAATTCCAAAGTTAAAAACAGATCCAACTTACCAATTCGTGCGTTCATATCCAAGTTTGACGAGCAAAACAAAGCAAATACGGCAATGATTGCAGTCACACTCGGTGTCAGACGAATCATGCCTCACAGCGTGGCGTCCAAATGAAAGTTGCTTCGTTGGTTGTTGTTTTCAACCGGCTCTCTAAAATGAGCCACGCGACGCCGTAGCTTTACATTTTCACACAATAAGGAAGAATGATCGCAGTTTCATTTGATACCACTTTCGTGTATTTTTGTAGATTTTTAAGTCAATTTTTTCATGTTTTTTTGTGAAAAAATCGCTAAAAACACAAGAATTTTTCATCTGATCCAGATAAAAGTTATATGAAAATAACGGGCGTCCATTTTCCTTTACGATGGTGCCGTTTTCGTATTGGCGCTTCTAACAGCCCAATTCAGACGCGACGAAACAAAAACTAGGGTTTGACACGGAAGGCCGAAAAGAAGAAAATATGCTAAAAGTACCCCTTTATCAAGCTAATATAGGAAATTGTACATTTCCTTCATACAAACAAAACTTATACATATAGGCAGATTGAAAATTTCTCTTTTTATTGATATATAACACATCACAATAACGCCGTCTACACGATTACAGCGACCGTGGGGAAAATACGCATTTTCAGTGAAACGTGACGCGCACACGGCCGATACCGGCAGTTTTGAGTAGCTACTAATATCAGCTCTATAAAAATCATTCTTAGTGTGTTTATTGGTACGGGTCAATAGCATGTTGTAGGATGGCACACATCTGAAAATCCTTTCGATTAGTGATCATTAGTAGATGGTAGAACATCACTGTAGGTGCACAACCATTGCGTGGATAGACACAAATGTAAAGTAAAGATCGGTCGAGACGAGTCCCTAACTCATGACTGCGTGACCACTGTTACGGATAATAACGGTGTCGTTTGCTGGCCGATCAACTGACACCAGGCTGCAAAATTCGACCGTCGCACCCAGCGGTATGGAGATTCAAATTAATTAACTATTGCCGCAGTCATGCGCAGTCTTGGGAGAGTCCATCGATTCAGGAGCATCAGGTGTGACTCTCATTGGGATTTCCTCCCTGATTTATCAAACTTGCCAAAATGCCAGCTCACGTCCTTTTCACGACGATCCTTTACTTTCATTGTGTTTCTGTGTGGGAAGAAGAAGATACATTGAGATCTAGGCCAGGAGAAGTTTCATTAATCTCGCTTTATCGGAAATAAAAATCTTTGCCGATTATTTCACAAGTCTGTCAGAATCTTGAAGGAAGGAATTACACGTGTCTTGAAATTTAAGTACCTTTTTTTTTAATTTTTAATCAGCTACAAGGAATAATGTGTGCGGTCGTGTACAGGCAAATTTGAATCGCTATCTTTGTTACATCTCATCCCTCTTTTGACGTTATCGCAATTAAAAACTTTGATGCAGGAATTTCCTGTTTGAAAGGAAAAGTAGGAAATATATAACCGGGGCTTAATATATTTCCAAATATCTATTAAGATGAGTACTCATGGCTTGAATCTCGTAGATATTAGATATCGATACTGTGAGGTCATATTTTTAACTCGTGTCATTGCTTTTCCTCGAGCGAGTTGGCGAGGACCCATTCCCACGCCCATCTCCCCTGAAATTTTGTTACTCTTTTTTTTTTTTTTTTTNTTGTTACTTTTTTTTTTTTTTTTGCTTTGTTTTGGTATTTGTGTTTTTTCTTCTGAGCAAGGAACAAACCTGTAATTGAAGTTCTTTGAACACATAAACAATCAAGATAATTAGTAAGATTAGATCCAATAACAGATAGAACAACCATCACTGTCTTCTTTCTATTGAGGTAAGGTGATCATACCATCGTAACCTGAGACAGCAAAAGTTAACGAATGAAGAAATTGAATCATGTCCATTTTTGTCGTAGAAAGGCGTGATCTTCTCTGTGAAACTAGTTCCACGGTCTTTGAAAACAGGTGCTCTGAAGGAAATGATGTTGCAGGAAGACGTAGATATCTTCTGTGTCAGCCTGCTCCTTAGACTACTTTTCATTACATGCATATTTTTCACCATGTTTAAACAATAAAACAAGCAATTTTTAGAGAGAATAACAAACAATGACAAAAATTTTAATTACAACTGTTGTCTCAGTATCTAGGCCTACCAGTATCTATTAAGGAAATAGCAAGTATCGGATACTCACGACTGGAACCAAATATCTAGAGTACTCAGTATCGTTATGTCCCACCTCTACTAGGAAACCCGCTGTAGAACGAATTAAGTAGAGTAGTGTAGGAAAGACAAATCCGTACGTAACTCCAAGAGCGTTGCTAATTCAAGCTGCTTCTGTACAAAGTAAGAGCAAGATACCTCCAGCAATATACCGGGACTCTCCCACCCACATCTTGTGCGTGATCGGGTTGGTTAGAGGCATGGTAAGGCATAGATAGGATTAGAGAAGAAAGAGCATTATCAGTGTCACACTTGAGTAACTTGACTGTCTAGGAACTCAGTTATTTGTGCTTTCTCTTTCCTGTAACCCTAAATCAGGCACAAAAACTGTTGATTCTCCTTATGGCTTAGTAGATCTATACCCGTTGACATTGTCTTCTGAGCGCTTGAGCTTAGATAGGCTTGGGGTCAGACCGTCCTGTCAGACTCAGAGGAGATGACATCTTGTCACAGCAGTGACCTGTGTCTGGGTTTTCTCAATTTTTTTTACATGATCTCATGTCATTTTACATGTGCACCAAATATTTCTAGTCTTATCTCACACTCTTGAGTTTGGCATATTTGTGACTATGCGTTGAGAAATTAGTTTTTATTCTCTTCTGGAAAATGAGATCTAGACTAGTCTAGTCTCCTCTAGACTAGGGCAAGGCCAACACAATGAAATTTTATGTTTAAATAAATGTGCATAAGGCACCACATCACCATAACAGTTGCACCATATTGCACTTTGGCCAGCAGTCTTCCATGTCCAGTCAAAGTGAGTTGCACCAGAGTTACACAAACCGCCTCCACATGGTTAAAAAAAGAGGGATATCACCCACTTTTTTATTTACTTTGCAGCTCTATTTTTTTTATTACAAAGCATCTTTAGATGTCTAGACTAGATCTGTTTACCAATAACTATAAGATTGCTTGGAAGGATGATTGCTCAATCATTCATGCTTTCAAGCTGCACTTTGAGGTCATGGCACATACAAGATTGTTTGTCGTCGCTGGTTGATTCAGAGAGGTGAATTATCTTTAGGCCCACAGAATGAAATTTGTGAAGACAGAGCATCATAATGTAACCGTGCATGTGTGCTTCATAATGCAAGAAAGATAGTTCTAATCATAGATTAGTACCTCTATGGTTCTAGGTTACAGACCTGTAATAGGATTGGACACTTTTTTCCTCTATGGGCTATATTAACATTTTGAGCTGCCCTCAGAACCCAAAGTTTTAGCTTTCACCCAGACCCATACCAGGTTGAAGCTCATTAAGGGCACGTGCGGCAGAACTAGGTGATTTTCATTAGTAAGGGGAACTTTGTCATTTTGGGGTGAAAAATGGGTCACATAAGGCCAGGAAAGAAGATAAACTGGGGTTTTTCGCAATTTCCTCCCTCCATTGCTATGGAAATGCCAATTGTTTGGCCGCCATATTGGAAAATATGGATGACTTTTGCATAACTTTGAACCCTTCGATCTGAAGAACAATACATGGTAAGATGCTGTTTTTTTTTCCAGTTGAAAGATCACTTTATTTAAAATAGAATGTCACGGGCTTTTTTTGATTTCATGGATAGTTTTTTTTTAATAATTTTTTTAAAAATGTCATAAAAAACATTTAAAATTTTGAAAATTTTCAACTTTTACAATTTAAAAAAAAACACCAAAAACACAAGATATCAAAAAAAGCCCATGACATTCTCAAAACAGGGGCTTGGAGAGTTGTTATGCAAAATTTTATGTAAATTGGACCAGAAAAAAGTCAGATCGAAGGGATAGAGTGACGAAAACTGTGATTTTGAGATAATTGACGATAAAGATTACCCGATAGATGCATTTGATAAAGGGTAATCATTTCCTTTTGCATCAAAATACACTTTTTGTGACAGGTATCATGAAAATAACTTCAGGATTCGATAAAGGACATGTTGCTTTTTAAAAAAACTGCCTTAAACTCATTTTACACAATTTTACCCAATTTTACCCCTACAGGCTGCCGCACTTGCCCTTAAGTGGCCCAAATTTTAAGACTTACCCAACCCTAGCAAGCCCATTGAAATTTTGAGCTTGGTTGCTATTTGTAAACAGACCCTACATTTTTCACTGGTCAATGCCAAACCCCTCCTCTTCCGCCTGAGCACATCCTTGACCTGGCAGTTCCAGCCCAGGGCTAAATAGTGCCTGGTAAAATAAAGTAAAATGGACAGATTCCCATGATATCAAAATTTCCCCCCCAGAGCCCTTATAACTGGAAGCAGGGCATGCCAAAAGAGCGAAAAGGGGGGTGGGGGTAGGACCACAAAGTGAAAGTACAATTACAGGCCTGTAACCTCTAATAACCAGCACTTAGCATTTGCCCAGAGAGTTATTCCCCTTGTCAGAGAAACAGAGGTTTCTGGGCTATCTATACTTAGGTCATGTTAGGTAGCAGATCCAAATACTTTTGTCAGATAATGTATTTGTCAGATTTCAACGAAAGTTGTGGTCATTCAATTCAAAAATTATTTACATTTTACTGTGCAATCCAATGTAAAGCAGTCTTTTTTTTTTTTTTTTTCGCTGCCTCAGCCTTAACATGTCTACCATTTACAACAGTGGAATGAAAAGATTCATGCAGACATGTTTTAGACATGTTACCAATATGCTAGCAAGAGGCCTGGCCTTCCATTATAGAATCTGTTTGACATAAAATATAACTTCTTAACTTTGCCTCAAGCAAAGAGAACATTACATATTAGTTATAACATATTTAGATAGGGATGTGTCAAGAAATAATTTGTTGATAAATAAGTTTTAAGGGACCAGTAATAGTGCAGAACTGCCACAAAATGGAGAAAAGATAGAAAAATGGCAAATAATGTCATTAATTATCATCATTAGTCTGGTTACTCTCTTTAATAATCAAAATGCCCAGCTTTTATGGAAATAATATGGAAAGTAAAAAGAACTTCACAGGGTGGTTCATTGTTTTCTTTTAACTACCCTCCCAAGGGTTGGCCAGAGTGAAAACATCAGACACATTACATATGATTACGCTTTTTGTGTGATGATTATTATAATTGAAAAAGATAGACCACTTTGAAATATTACCGGGAATCATCTGACTTGCACCTGAACTAAACACACTAAAGAGGGAATATTTTGCTGGCGACTCGGTGTGTTTTAGGTATGAGGGACATTCAAAGGTTCTCCCTGACATGTAAAATTTTTTGCGTTCTGTTGCAGTCCTGATATAGGCCGGCAGATTAAGGACTTGCATATTATAATTTCCTTTACAATTGAAGATTTATGTAAATGTAATTTAACTTAACTTTTAAGTTGTGAATAAAAACCACCTATTGTCTGTGTTTGTTGTGATTACAAACGTTTGTCTTTTCGCCCACAGACGGTAGCTGGCTCATATCGTACAGTTTCCTATGTGCAAGACACAAAGAAACAGGTTAAGGCTCAGCACTACACATATGCAGGAGACTTTCAAATGTAAGTAAATTTCATTGGTTACACAGTAAGGTTGCAGGAGCCAAATTGCAAAAGCCTCTCAGTGCAAAAGCCATTGACTAAAATTTTCTCTGGAACCAATCCGCAGGTCTGGTGCCATCACTGTGCTCAAATTATATACGGTTGACAATGGAGATCCTTCATTTAGATTTTTCAATTTTTAATTCAGATAAAAAGGGCTTAAAAATTTGGCCTTATTTTGCAGGCAAACAGGCCTGCAGAAATGAAATCTGTTAAAGCCATTTGGAAACACTGCTTGCAGCAATTATTTTTTACAAATTCAGAACTGAATTTTAATCTCTTTTGCAGCGTAGTTTCATGATAAACAATTATCTTTTGTTCTCTGCTTTTATTGACCCTGAGGGTCCAATTTTTTTGTGACCAGTTAGGCTCCTGCAACCTGAAACCTCAAGAATAAGAATGTCAGGGGAGCTGCTGAGAAATTCCAAGTTCATTAGTTACTAGCTTTCAGGTGCATTTGATATTATAGAACAAATCTGACCATGTAGTAAGGAATGTGAACCGAAACTGATAGTGTCTGGAAAGTGTGTCACAAAGAATGTTGCATAATCACTGTGAAAGATCACGATTGAGCTGAAAATCTGCAAAATAATGATCTCTGATGTTCCCACAAGGAATGAAACCTGGAACTGTCAGCTTCCAACTTCAGTCTGCTACCACCACACCACAGGAATGATAACTTCACAGCAATTCAAGTTTTATATTCCTGTTGCCAGAATATTGTTCCCTAATTCCAGATGTAAATCTAGTGTTCACTCTGACACACTTCCCAGTTGCTCACAAAAGGGGACCAGAGCTTTGCAAAACTGGTGAGGAGTTCCAGTTTGTGAGGTTTAATGTCAGTTGATTCTACTGTACATCTGTATTTCCTTATTGTGTTGTTACATCCCTTTACATACTGGTTGTGCCTGTCATCTGCTTCTTCCTTCCCTTTATATCACACTGATTTTACTGCCTTCCTACGTTCAGGATAGCCACACTTCCTTTTCATGTCCCTCATACCAAAAACACACTTCCTTTTCTCACCTTCTTGCCTTCATGGTGGCCACAGACTTTGAAAATCTGGAAAGTCATGGAAAATTGTCTTTGGCATTTCTGGTCTCAGAATATTGTGTAAACAAATCTTGGAAAAATTCATTATATGTATAAGCATTTTAATATCCTGTTTGTTTGGAACTTCTTTCCTTAGTGTCAGACATAATGAAAATGGCAAAATTACACATAAAAGAAAGTCCTGTTACCACTTCATTACATTATTATTGTATAGAATAATGATAATGTCAGGCAAACGTGTGGAAAAAACCAGTTGTTTTCATTCTTTGGAAACTGCATTTTTTTTTTTAGGCCATCAAGCAGTCACAAAGGAGCAGACAATCTAGGGGAAGTTTAGGAAACTGATAATTGAGAGACTGAGCTGCAAATTATCAGGAACATAGCCCATGCGGCCTGTTTTTTTTTTCCCAAATCTCTTGGAAGATGAAGTTTTGAAAAGCCAACTGTTATCCTGTGAAGGCAAAATTTTAGTGCCTGAGGTTAGAGTTGAATCTGATCCCTTTGTTTTTTTTTTTGTTTGTAAGTCAAGGATGCTTACCTGTCTTGCAGGGGTGCTAACTTTATGGTAATGGAGTATATGCACCCAAGTGTTGACATCATTGTGACAAAATACAGTACATTTCAAATATGGACATCCATTGGCTGTGGTATAACTACCAACATTGGGGAATGCTTTGGAGCAATGTCTCCTGTATTTTGCCCAAATATCGCTGCACAATGCAAAAATATGCAGTGTGATGTGCATTCAGTGCACCCTGCAGTTTATCAAAATAAACACTTTTTACTTGTAACACTGGCACTTATTTCGTATTGTCTCCACTGCTTAATTCTATACCACTGCTCACACACATTGTGATGCATTAATTGTGAAGCCAGAACTGCAGCAAGTTATCTAAGCAAGGAAGTTGTATGCATAGACTGCAATGAATTCTTGTATTTTACATGCCATTCTATCTTAATGTATGTTATCTCCCAGCACACCTTTTCAACTGGACACATGTGCACCCTCTTTCCTTGTGTGACATCTCTATATTATAAAGAGAACTTTACCTCGCTCACTGACTCATATTTTCAAAATTTCTCCAAATCTAGAATGTATTTAAAATATAAGGACATTTTTAAGACGGAAGTTCTCTAGGCACTTTCTTGAAGTTTTGATATAGCATAGTCCAGCTGCTGAAAACAGGATGCATTTTCCTTTGACGTGGACATGTGAAGGAAAAAGTTTTTCTGGTGCATAAAACTAAATGCTGGAAATAAGGTGCAGAATTTCATTTGTTCATTCCAGTGTGCTTTCAGCAAACACCCTCCTGCATTGGAGGGTTCTCATGCAAGCTTGTAACATTTATACTTTATTTACTACTAGCTCTAAAACTGGTCAGAGCAGTAAGGGCCAATTATTTAGGATCCTGTCTAAATCCATTTTTTTGTTCTCTGTCTACAGAAATCCGTATCATAAGGACAACACAAGGCATGGCAAGACGGAATCAGTGATTGGAAAAAAGCATCTTTATCATATAGTCTGGCCTAAGCGTGAACAAATGTAAAGGGGGAGGGCAATTGGAAGTGCACCAATCCTTTTGGGCCCTCCCCCATATGTCACCAAACTTTCCATTTCACCCATCCTTACTTTTTTATTCATTGGACTACCCAGCAAGGTATGTTAAACCTAGACTAATTAGTCTGATATAATTTAACAGGATTATAGAGTGGAATTTTTTTTTTTGTTTTGCTTCTGTGAAGCAAGAGTAGACATGGGCATAGTACATCCTTTGGACCTATTTTGAAAAGGGAAAAAGAAATTGTCATCTGTAAAATTTTGTCGAGTTTAGTCAGTATCTGCTTGCTAGAAAACCAATCTTTGACTGCTGAGTTTGGAAGGTTGTGCTTTGTCTCATGTCTGTCTGACATTTTGCTGATTAGTGTCAAGAAAATAATTAAAATTTAAGAGGAAGTTTAACATCAGTTGAGTTATGGAAGTTCTGAAGAATGGCAATGCCATTTGAAAAGCGAGTTTTGATTTTAGTAGGATATAATCTGCATTTGATTTGCTGCAATGAATTTACAAGCTTTTGCCTAGCCTTGAGTGAATTGAAGTGGAGATCAAATATATGAGGTGTAATTAATTACAGTTGAGAGAAAGACTGTTCTTTAAATACAGTAAAATGTGGTACTAGGAGACTGAGAAGTGCTTTGCAGTGTGCGTTATTGTTTCAGATGAATGCTAGTAGCATTCTGGAATAGATGATAAAGTATACAAAATGCTATTAGGTTGACAAAATGTTAGTGACATCAGTTTTGTATAATGTGTTTTTCAGTGTTGTGGAGTTAAAATTGTGAAATACTATTTTACTAATGATTTAGAGTAATTCAGTGGCACTTTGTAGGGGCAGGTGAGAATGCATAGTGGGGCAGGTGAGAGTTAACAGTAAAAATGGTGGTTTCATCATCTCTTTATGAAGCCTGCAATAAATTTCACATTTTCACATTTCAGTGACAGCAGGACTAAAGAAAAGCCTTCTTCAGCACATCATCAGTGTCTACAGCAGCATGCAGGCCCAGTGATAGACCCTCAGTGTCAGCATTCTACAGCAGCATTATGAGCATTTGTAGCAACATCATGTCTGGTGAGAAACAGCATCAATGTCGGCAATCTTCACCAACATATTCAGCGTATGCAGTAGTGTCATATCCAAGTTACAGATACTGTCAACTGCATTGAGTTGACATTAACAGCACCATTGACCTGATCAGATTAGCAACAACTTCATTTCCAGTGGCAGATAACATCATGAGTGGTATGGTTGTCTTCATCGGCTTCGTCAGGTTTTGCAGCAGCTTCATTTCTAGTGACAGAGAGCATCAACATAATTTTCACAAACATCATCAGGTTTTAATACAGTGGTGTGTCTAGTTTCAATTACCATTAACTTCCAAGACATCATCTCCAGTGAGATTATCAGTGTTCTATCTGGGAACTGCAAGCCGGTTGTCAGCCTCATTTTTGTGTGTTTGGGTTGAGGTGGGGGGAGTTTTGGGAACTGATAATGGCTTCCAAAACTGGTTGCATTAAATTTGTTTCATGCCACATTTCCTATAGCTCAGCTTTCATTGGAATGTCCAATTGAGCAGTCTGTACACATATTTTCCCATGGAGAGAACTGATGTGGAGATGAAAGGAAGGGGGCAAGACTCCCTGTCAGTCCTATGTGATTTTTTTTTTGTCAGAAGTTTTAAGTGGTCTAGCCTAGGTTTTCATAGTGAGTTTCCTTAAACCATGCTCACAAAAACCGTTTTAGCCCATCATCACAGGTTTTTAGGGGAAATTTAGAATTTTATATGATGCATCATAGGCAGTGCTATTATAATTTTTATTTAGCTATGGAAAATTAATTCTTCTGTAGCATTTTTCAGCAGTTTTAGGAATTTTAACATAGTGCATTTTCCCTATCATTCTAGGTTTTCTTTAAATTGCTTTATTCTTTATCTTGGACATTCTGCAGTTTCTACTAGTCTGTTCTATAATAGTTTCAAGGTCTATTTTGGTGACTCTCGTCTTCAAGCATCCTACTGTGTTTTTTATTCATGAATATTGATTATCAGCTGTTGCTAATGGATGGTTTCATTTATATTTTGCCATTCTCCTTTGGAAATCACTTTCATATGTGTGCGACACAATCTGCTGTGTTAGTAATATTCACAAGACGTTTCTAAGCCTCTGCTTGTTCAGCATTCTAATGCACTTTGCCTTTTCCTCTGTTCTCACATGTTAATTTTCATTCCACAAGAGCAAATGGAAGAATTGTATTGAAGTTACCTGAAATGATTGGTATGAGAAACACTAGCTACATGTCTGTGCAGATGTAGGAGAAGAGCTGAAAATACTTTTGTCGGATGCGGCATCTTTAGCAGCCTCAGCTTCTTGGTCCAGTGCATCAGAGCGTCCATCCAGATATGTTATATTAAGTGCTGTAGGTAATATCAGCAGACTGGGCCGGTTTGTGTCTGTTGTTAGATTTTCATATAGACACTCTTCAGAAAATGCCATTTGTCTTATTTCTGTAATGATTCTGATCCTGAAGATGGTTAGTTGGGATCAAGACATCTTGTGGCATCATTTGGCTCCAGATTTACCACCATCAGGTGTACATGGAAATAGCTCAAGATCTTTGAGTGATCTTGGGCACGCATGGAGTCCAGTTGCAACCAGTCACAAACTCCTTACATGGTGCGTACCTGTGAAGTGTTTAGGATATGCATCAAGTATCTACAGCTGGAACATCAAATACAGTGATGGACGAGAGCAACTGGTAGTTCTGATGCATGTACAGAGATTTCATAATGCTGGCCCTGCATTGCCGAGACATTCTCCTGAAACAACATGCATCTCTTTTGATACCAGTGGCCATCGTGGAGCCACCAGTATTAGAGGCACTGTCATTTTTCTCTCCGACGAAAGGGTTAGCTCTGATCATTTTCTGCCAGACATGTATCTAGCTTAATCTTATAGCATATTTTTTACCCTGCATACAGATACATATCTAAACCATAGGACATGTTAGTGACTTTACGAACTGGCTTCCCTCTTTATAATGTTTTTTTTTGGTCAGTTCTCATGTTCTGCAATCTTCCATTTGTACTTCATTCTTTGTAAATATAGAGACTGTGTAGGAGTCTAGGATTGCAGTTGGCATTCTTTAGTTGTTCACAGAAATATGCTTGAAGACATGATCAGTCACTGTCATCATTCCTATGTAATCTTGCTCCCATTGTGGCCCTCCTAGGTTCAGGCAGAACTGTTCATTTCTTTTAATGTCTGTGCTGACTTAGGTATTCTGTGCTGACTTAGGTATTCTCCACCCATAAGCTTGAGTTGTGGAGTCCCATTCCTGGTATGTCACTTTTCGGGTTCAGATAAATACTGTGCATGAGATTATAGCTGCTCTGGTGAGGTCTGATCTTCTGTAGCTATACATGTCTAGTGGGGTATATCCTTGTGTGTTTCTGTTGTCCAGTTTGGTCTTGTCCCCATGTTTTTATGTTTTGGCGTCATTTTGGTGAGGAGTTCAGCCCCGCTAGCAAATGCTGTAGTTATTAAGAAAGTCTCTATCAGGGTCTACTTCTCTCGGCCGGCATGGCACGGTACGAGGTCGGAAGCCCATAAACTTTAAGGAAAATCAGACTAAGAAGTCATATCGTCTGCTGAACAGGATGGTGGACTTTGCAATCCAGATATTAAGAGGTCATAATGTCATGTACACACAGGAGTAATTCAATTTCTTAACACCAGTCAGTGAGATTGAATTTACATACTGATACAGGTGAAATATCCAGAGGGATATCAGCATTTATGGATGAGAAATGTACTATGATCCCAGGTTCTTTTCTAGACAGCTTCATGTTGTAAAATTTGATATGGCGCCACTCTGTCTAGATAAAAAGCATGACTGAGCACACAGGGCCCTTTGTGTTTGTTTATCTCTCTCTGTATAGATTCTGTATCGTAAGGAAAGTCTAGTCATTCACTAAAGTCATTCTTGCTTCATCTGTATGACATCTTTTATTCGTATGGCTTCTTAAGGTTATGCAGAACTGTACTCTACCTTTAATGTCTGTTATGTAGATCCATAGTGTTAAGCCCTACTCCTGCTCTCTAATTTGGATCTGAGGCATATATTGTGCATGAGATTATAGCTGATTTGGTGAGGTCTGATCTTCTGTAGCTACACATGTCTAGCAGTGGTATATCCTTGTGTGTTTCTGTTGTCCAGTTTTGTCTTGTCCCCATGTTTTTATGTTTTGGCGTCATTTTGGTGAGGAGTTCAGCCCTGCTAGCAAATGCTGTAGTTATTAAGAAAGTTCCTATCAGGGTCTACTTCTCTCGGCCGGCATGGCACGGTGCGAGGTCGGAAGCCCATAAACTTTAAGGAATATCAGACTAAGAAGTCATGTCATATCTGCTCAGCAGGATGGTGGACTTCGCAATCCAGATATTCAGAGGCCTTAATGTCATGTACAGGTGGGAGTCATTCATAGTTGTTTAACTCTTCAGTCTTGAGGAACAGGTTTTCTTATTGATGCAGGTGAAATATTCGGAGAGTCATAGCTATGGATATGTCTAATAATAGGGAGGAGATACAGCAGAGAGGCCGGGTTTTTTACCCTTTCTTTTTGGCATCTTCATGTCTTAAATATTGATGAAATTGACCTGTACACTGATACTGGACAGCATAATTTGAGTACAAGAGGTCTCTGCATCTTAGTATTACTGCAGTGTGCCAGACAATACTAGTTTTTTAAAAAAAAAAAATTTTAAAAAAAGCAATCTTTATTTACACTGAAGGTAATTTTTTTACTATGTCATAAATTTTAGTTTTAAACTCCTGTAGGAAATGTGGCATTCTAAATTTTCTGGTTTATCTTGCATCTATTTTTGTATTCAATTTCAGCATGGCTATTCACATTCAGTGGGTATTTTCTGCAGCCAGAATTGGATAGCATACCAAAGCTAGAAAAGTGGGAATAGCGTTTATTTTCAATTGTAGATCCCTGATGATGTATCCCTTTGCCAAAGAAATGACAATAAATTTGCTGCCTGCTGATAAATTCTGTGCTAGTATTGTGCAACTCAGTGTCCTGCTGTCATTAAGCTCAATCATTTTAAGAGACAATTTTATAAGTTGTGGTGCAAAAGTTGCAGACAAATGCAATAGTGTTTGCTGACACTGGCACTTTTGCTTGTGTGGACTAGAGACAAGTGTTGGCAAACACGGGTACTTCTGCTTGCTTTAGATAGAGACAAATTAGAGATAGGCACAACAATGTGGGCAGAAACTAGCACTTTCACATGCCTGGCTAAAGACATATTGGAGACAAATGAATAGTTTGACAGAACCTGACACTTTTACTTGCCTCAGTGAGAGACAAATTAGAGACGAGCATGATAACATTGGAAAACATTGGAAAACATTGGCACATAGACTACTTGCCTTGGCTAGAGACAACTTGGAGACATAGGCAATAATCTTGACAAAAACTAGTGCTTTTACTTGTCTCATCTAGAGACAAATTAGAGACAAGCGTGATAATGGTGGCAAACACTGGCACTTACTTGCCTGGGCTAGAGATAAATTGGAGATATAGGCAGTGATGATGACAGGAATTGGCACTTTTACTTACCTCAGCGAGATACAAATTAGAGATAAGTGTGATAATGTTGGCAAATACTGTCACTTATTTGCCTCGGCGAGAGATAAATTGGAGACAAAGGTTATGGTGATGACAGGAATTGGCACTTTTGCCTCATCTAGAGACAAATAGAGACAAGCGTGATAATGGTGGCAAACACTGGCACTTACTTGCTTGGGCTAGAGATAAATTGGAGATATAGGCAGTGATGATGACAGGAATTGGCACTTTTACTTACCTCAGCGAGATACAAACTAGAGATAAGTGTGATAATGTTGGCAAATACTGTCACTTATTTGCCTCGGCTAGAGATAAATTGGAGACAAAGGTTATGGTGATGACAGTAATTGGCACGTTTGCCTCATCTAGAGACAAATAGAGACAAGCGTGATAATGGTGGCAAACACTGGCACTTACTTGCCTGGGCTAGAGATATATTGGAGATAAAGGCAATGATGATGACAGGAATTGGCACTTTTACTTACCTCAGCAAGATGCAAATTAGAGATAAGTGTGACAATGGTGGCAAAATACTGGCACTTACTTGCCTCCGCTAGAAACAAATTAGAGATGAGGGCAGTGGTGATGGCAGAGCCTGGCACTTTAACTTGTCTCAGCTAGAGATAAATTAGAGACAAAGGCAATGGTGATAACAGGAATTAGCACTTTTACTTACCTCAGCGAGATACAAATTAGAGATAAATGTGATAATGTTGGCAAATACTGGCACTTATTTGCCTTGGCTAGAGATAAATTGGAGACAAATGCAATGGTGATAACAGGAATTGGCACTTTTACTTGCCTCAGTGAGAGACAAATTAGAGACAAAGGCAATGGTGATGACAAAGAAACTGGCACTTTTACTTGCCTCAGTGAGAGACAAAGTAGAGACAAACGCGATAATGTTGGCAAATACTGGCACTTACTTGCCTCGGCTAGAGAGTAGAGACAAATTAGAGACAAATTCAGTGGTGATGACATAAACTGGCACTTTCACTTGCCTTAGCAAGAAACAAATTAGAGACAAGCGTGATAATGTTGGCACATACTGGCACTTACTTGCCTTGGCTAGGGACAAATTAGAGACAAAGGCTTTTACTTGCCTCATCTAGAGACATATAAGAGACAAGCTTGACAATGTTGGCAAACACTGGTGGCACGCACTTACCTGGCCTAGAGACAAAGGCAGTGGTGATGAAAGAAACTGGCACTTTTATTCGCCTCAGTGAGAAACAAAGTAGAGACTAGCGTGATAATGTTGGCAAATTCTGGCACTTGTTTTGCCTGGCTAGAGATAAATTGGAGACAGAGGCAGTAGTGATGACAGAAACCGGCACTTTTACTTGCCTCAGCTTGAGATAAGTTAGATGTAAGCGTGATAGTTTTGGCAGAAATAGGGACTTTTACTATCTCAGCTGGAGACAAACCATAGACGCTTGAGATGGCAAATGATGAGCCAAACCCAATATTATTGGCAGGCACTGGCATTCTCACTAGCCTTGGCAAGAGACAGACTAAAAAAAATGCAAATCATGTTGACAGATAATACTGGCATTTAAATTAGACTTGGCCAAAGATAAATTGGAGACAAAAGCAGTAGTGTTGGCAGCAATGGCACTTGTGTTACTTGTTTCAGCTAAAGACAAATTAGAGAAATGTGCAATGGTGTTAACAGACAATGACACTTGTGTTGCTTGCTTCAGCTAAAGACAAGTTAGAGAAATGTGCAATGGTGTTAACAGACAGTGGCACTTGTGTTACTTGCTACAGCTCGAGACAAATTAGAGACAAATGCATTAGTGTTGGCAGACAAATGGAACTTGTGTTACTTACTTTGGCTAGAGACAAATTAGATTCAAAGGCAAAAGTGTCGGGAGATAAAGGCACTTGTCTTACGGGCCGGCCCCCAATGAGATGAACACAGCTGTAGTGGCAGACAGTGGCACCTGTGTTACTTGCTTTGGCTGGAGACAATAACATCAGTTTTGACAAATGCTGGCATTCTTACTAGCCTTTTTCAGGGACAAATTAGAGACAAATGCAACAGTGCTGGCAGAAACTGACATAATTTTAATAGTAGCCTTGGCTAGATACAAACCAGAGACAAATGCAGTGGTGTTTACTGACACTGAGTCTTAGTTTTCTTGCCCAGCATACAGAGTTCATTTGCTTTATGTGAAATAATTGACCTTTCCAAAACATTTTGTGTACATACAGTTTAAAATTTGTTTCATATTTCTACACTTCTCCTTCAATATTTGCATTATTCCACAATTTTCATTCACAAAGTGATTTGTTGATATACAGTTGGAATTAGTTGTTAGTCACTTTTCCTCTAAATTAGTTTAATAAATGCATTGTAATGTCTTTGGATTCTGATTTTTCAAATTATAAGATGTTCCCCGTGCAGGGCCGGGCCCTATAAACAGAGATGTATCATTGTCACATACGCCTGTGTTTATAGGGGAAGTAGAATGTCCCCTGCTGCCACCTGCTAGCAGGAAGTAAAAGTCTGCCAATAGCAGGCAGACTCTGGGTACAGTTTTCTTTTGTTCTTATCAGCTCAATCTGTTTCTAGTTTTCACACGTTGCCATCTAAGGTGTCACTTCAATTTGTTGTCTGGATTGAAGTAATATTTAGACTTCACAATCACTTTCAACGAAAGAGAAAATCAGGAACATGTTTTAGCCTTTCTATTGGCATAACAAGATTTTAATTCCTTACCAAATTTATGTTTAAAGTTTTTAGTTTGCACATGAATTTTGGATACCGTCTTTACAACTGGGTCAAAATTTGGAACCAAAATTCTACCAACATTTGACCTAATGTATGGAATGCAGTGTTAAACATGAAAATGTAGAAAGTGCATAATTTAATAAATGTTTCAGATCTGTGGTTCAGTATGGATATTGCTGGCATCATAGAAAGTGCAGCTGGAAGGTAATTATATAGATGTGATAAAGTAGTGCCATTCTTCCATAGAGACTATTACTTTGTAAATTATCCCAAATTTTTGTCTCAGCTGACTTGGAAGGAAAATGCTACAGCCCTGTCCTGTACATCGTTAAATAATTTGGTTTTGATGGTTACAGAATTAAGATATGTGGTGAATGGTTGCAGCTCGAAATTTCACAGCTGGAAATTTGCAGTCTTTCCTGCTATACTTATTACAGTTTTTGTCCTTCACAACCCAAACACTGATTCTCCTCTAGTGCCCAGAGTCTGTTTGTGATGTTAGGAAGCCAAACTGTAAACTTTAAATGAAGGGTGGTTGATCCTCACCTCAAACGTATTGCACTGGAAAAATCTGTCTTATTGTAATGCTCTGGTCTCTAGGCCTTTCATCACTATTAAATTCTATTCATGACCCTCAGACACTTCACACATCTGAAATAAAGACTTGGTCCCTTAAAATTCAAACTTGTGAGGCTTTGCTATATTTGAGTGTACCAAGAGCTGATTTTGAAATCTTAGAAGTTGCGTTATTGATATCAGTTAGAAATCCTTGGAGACATGTATGACTCTTTCATATAGCCTGCTGTGTGAATAAACTCTCAGGTGCAGAGAATTAGTGCAGTGTTTCACCCATGCATGGTTTTGCCTGTGATGGGCTTGAAATCTCCCAAACTACTTGAATTGCTTGTTTTTCCTCATCAGAGTTGTCAGGATCAGTCTTCAGATTAGGTGCACACATTCTGGGCTACACCTGGAATGTCTAGGGACTAGTGCCAACACTTTGTTGCTGGCTATCTGTAGGGGGAGCAGGAGGACTGTTTCCTTTTGCCATAACAGAGAGCAACGTTTGAGCTTAGCATACAATCCCTTCCACCAGTCGGGGATATTGCTTAAGAAATTTGCCAGAGTTTCGGGTTAAACTCAAAAATTCCGTGTGGCGCCACATTAAAATATGCAACCCTCTATTGATATTCCATCATGCATGATTATAAGATGATGAGAATCTCAGCTGCAGCCTCGTCAAGCTGAGGGCCATTTTCTCTTAGAGAAGAGACTAAGAGTACCCGTTACTTGCAAGGAATGTCGTGGCTGTAGAGGCTGCCAGTTTTACAAAAGAATAAATTAATACACATTATTGCATAATGCCAATGGCAAGCCCAGACCTAAGTCTTGCTTTGTCAGCAGATTCATTTGGCACTCATCCAAGTAGACAACTAAGACATTACAGGAAAAACAATCAACCAGAGCTGACTTTGCCCAAGGCAGTGGTTTATTGTCCTTTCTCTGGTGAAACGCTGCTCTATCTGGATAGACCTTATACCTAGAATTTGATGATGTAAAAAAGAAAGAAACTGGGTTTTAGTAACATCAGACATAATATAAATGAGTGAACAGTTTTAAATTATGGTTTTGCTTCCTGACTTCACAGTGTTGTAATTATACTTTGACCATTTTAATTTCTTGCATTATATATCAAACCTTAAACATCATATCTATTTACTTGTTCAACCTTAGTTTGCTTGAAATATGGAAGGGAGTGTTTTCAAACTGCCTGTTACAGATTTGGTATTTTTGATAACTGAGTTTGACTTGATTTGATGTTAAAGAAATGATGCGTCTTATACTACAATCCATATCTCTCTCCATATTTAGACAACAGTGTGCAGTAATCTCAGATCTACATGGCTTCAGTACATGCTATTTTTCTATGTTGAGGTCCAAAGTTTGACCGAGTACAAGAGTACAAAAGACTAGGGAAAACTGAGTTGAGGGTACATCACAGGTTAATTTGAAGTCAGGCTGTGATACATGTTATGAGGAGCACAGCACCAGTTACTTTGATGTCCAGCTATGGTGCATATTTTAATGGGCACAGCACTCTATTTAAGCCTAGTACATCTTAATTTAATTCCTGGCACACTGCGGGTTAATTTGAAATCCTGCTATATGATGGTTTGATACAAAGGCATGTTTGATGCATGATAAGAGAGCACAGCACAGATTAATTTGAAATCCAGCTTGATGTACTGTATATTATGAGAGTGCTGCACAGATTGATTTAATCCCTGGTGAATTTGAGTTCCAACTATAATGGTTTATAATGAGAGCACAGTACAGGTCAATATGATGCCCAGCTATGATGCATATTAAGAGGGCACAGCACAGTACAGTTTCATTTCAAGTACAGCTATGATGCATGTCAAGAGAACATAGGACAGGTTAATTTGAAATTTAAGTTGATGTATGGTATATCATGAGAGCACAGGATAGATTAATTCAGCATGGGTCAGCTTGAAGTCCGGTTATGATGATTGTAATGAGACTCAGAACCTGTTTTATTTGAAGTCCAGCTGTAATGTATGAGGACAGCATATAGGTGAATTTGAAAGTCCAGTTACAATGCATGTTATCGAGGGCATTCATTTGAAGTCCAGCTACAGAATTTTTTTGATGAGGGTCCAGCACCAGTCGAATTTAAGTACAGCAATGATGTATTATTAAAGAGGGCAGAGCACATGTTAACTTCCATCATGATATACAGCACAGCTTAATTTTATCCTCAGCTATGATACATATTAGCCAAGCTTGGCAGAGATTGTGTTGGTTAATAACAGGCTGGAAATACTTCGCTATTATGGCAAAAATTTTTTCCTGATGACATGGTTTCACTGTTCACCTGTGGGTATAGACCTCTTTGACCGGGAGACAAATAATATTCACATGAAGCAGTGTAATTGAAAGGTCACAGTGTCAGCTTCAGGATCGAAAGGTTATTGGTTCGGTTTCCACCATGGCCATATTGTTGATGCCTTGGGAAATCATTTCATTCACAAGTTCTTACTGCAGCTGTCAAATTTAAATTGGAATTGATATCTGAATTTAGATGGAGGAAGATATTGTTAACGCCTGAAATATGGCAGTAGCACCATATGCTTCCTGGATGGTTGAGAAAATCGCTGAATGATTAGGCCTGTCATGATTGGGTGTTTGTCTTGATATGAAACTTTAAAACCTCTTGTAATTCATATTTATATTTCCATTATCATTTATAGCTTTCCATCTTTTGTTCAGTGTTACATTTTTCCAAAATCATGAAATCAAGGCCAACTGGTAGCAGCACTGAAAGAGTTGAAAGTGTCCTTTAGTGATTTGGCCTGGATAAAAGACTTAAAAGATTTTATTATTTTTGTTAATACTACTGTTATGGTCAAATTTGAGTTATATGTTAGTTCCTACTGATTGGGGGACCAGTGGGATGCATATAACTCTGGCTTTTTGGCATGACAGTGTACCCTATTAATTGTGATTTTGTTACTGAATATTGATGTTTAACAGTCATTCTCATGACGAACATTCATTCGCAGTCTTTCTCATTCTGGCGTCACATTTAGCACTGCCATCATATCATAAAATATGTCTTGTACATGACAAAATTTAAAGTTGCATTCCATAAATTTGGTAGGTGCAAACTTCGGTATCATTTTGTTAAGAACTTTTCACTAGTATTGGTAGTAATATTGAAATTCATGTGGTTGTGGAAATAAAAGATTTCTGAAATTTGATCTCTTTATTGAGACTGAAATTGCAGCATATGATGGGGGAGTAAAAATCTTAAGTAAAAATGACTTCAAATGACCAGCCAGTCTAGTGATGGGAAAGTTTACACTATAACTAAGTGGTGTCACAAACAGTTGCTATTTAAAAATGATTCCGATTAACAGACCATCCATTGATAGGACAGTTCAGACTAGACATGTCATGTAATGCCATATAAAGTGACTCATAAGTCTGGGCTGCCCACTGATACGAGAGTCTAGAATTAAAGAAGTGTCATAAACCTTGTAAAAGTGATTTCATATGACCAGGCTATACACTGGTCGGACATTCTAGAATTGAGACTGTGTCACATACCTTCTAATAATGACTTCAAATAACCTGGCCATCCCTGATAGGAGAGTCTAGAATTGTAGCAATGTCATGCACCCAAAAAAAGTGATCCATATGATCAGGCAATCCACTGATATGATATTCTAAAATTGAAGCAATGTCTTAAAGCCTGTAAAAGTGACCACAGATTATCAGGCTGTTCAGTGTTCACTGATGGGATGGTATAGATTAGAAGTGATGTTTTATGATATGTAATCATTTATTATGATTTCTGATATCCAGGCTGTCCCCCTAATGGAACAGTTCAGACTTAGTAGTGGTGACTTATCATACGGCCCCATTAAATGTGGAAGTCATACAGCCAGGCGATCCACTGATGGGTTAGAATTTAAGCAGTGTCTCATAAAGTGATTTCAAATGACTGGGCTGTCCTAGAATTGTAGCAGTATCATATAATCTGTAAAAGTAGTCTCAGATGACTAGTCTGCCCACTGATGGCACAATTTAAAAGTAAAGCAGCATCAAGTAGTCCATAACAGTGATTTCATAACCAGTCAGTCTGCTGAAGGGAAAGTTCATCAAACTGCATAAAAATCTCTTAAATGGACATCCAGAATGCCTTTTATTGTGTCAGAGTTCAAACTAAATGATCTGGCCAGTTTTAGTGATGCTGCAGTGTTAAAGCCGGCATAACATTGTATCATCATGACGTCTGGTTCTGTCATGAGGTTTGTACACCCTGGCACAATGGAGAACTTGCTGTGTCCATCTGTCACCTTTATTTCCGTAAGACCTGAATTATACAATGAATGAATAAATAAGAGTGTACCCTCGAAGATAGTGTTATTTCCAGTCTATGCTCATTATTTGAACTAATAAACCATCAAAAGCTAGAGAACACTGGTAGAATACAGAAGTCTGTTGTTTCATTATTCTTCAGTACATGCTTTTTACCAATTTTTATCTTTTCATTCCAGTCTTTAGGTGGGGGGAAAAGTGATTACATGGCTGTGGTGGATTTTGACTAGTGTTTTGTTACCTAATCAGGCACTCAACTGTCATTGTCAAACTACAGGAATTTCAAAATCCATGTATTTAACCCTTAGCTTGTGCATTGCCCATCCATGAATCTCCAAACAGGTCTCAGATAATATCATGTTACTATTAGTGTTTTCACATGGTGATAGTTTAGTATGAAGCAGTTTGTTGAGAATTGTATTTGCATTTTACATATGAAATGATAACTTGTATTTTTCAAAATGTCATGAATATTGTTTGCTTTTTGATGCTGTTTTTCTTTTTTACCTGTTTCTTGCAATCTTGGTGTTACTTTCTTCATCCTCTAATTTGATCATTAAATATGCACTTGTCCCTTCTGCTACACCTACAAATAAATTTTACTGCATGGTGAGCTTTGCTTTATGATTTACAATTTTACACAAGTCTAAAGTAACCTAAAGTTATTCCAGAACACTTCTTATGTCACTCTTTCATTTCTTCTCGCTTCCTTTCTCTTTCTCCGTTCCTTTTCGTTTCCTTCTTTCCACCCATACCTCTTCATGATTACCACTTTAGAGTATACACAACCATACAAATATCAGCTCATATAAAATTGCGAAATATGGCAGCAATAATGCTGTTTTAAAAAAAATCAGCATTATCAATTTCAAGAACAGGGTATCATCGTCAGTGAATAAAGGTTTACAGAAATAAGATTTGCAGAACTTCAGGACTGCACTCAAGCGAGGATAAAGGGACCTAATTCCTCATGCAGTAGAGCTTTACCCCCCCTCCCCCCGAATCCCAGGGCCAGGGGAACAGGACTGGCAATTCGAGATACTATATTAGCTACCATTTATCTCAATGCTAAATGGGAACACCTACTTGCGGTCCCCAGTACATCATACTCATAGTGGAAGAAACTTGGCTAATACATGTAGCTACATTAAACATATCAGGTACTTGTAGTAATATTTTAATTACACAGAATGAGAACAATTCTAATCTTTTTTGGCCGCCGCCTCCTCCAATGCAAGCTTGTAGACCATAACAGTTTTAGTACCATGTGCAGTGTCTGATTGTCTGCCATGGGAGATTGAGATGTTACATTGCCATGCCGTGCAAAAAGTATACTTCCTGAGCAAGCGAAAGTTCACGGTGGAAATGCGGAAGAAGAAAAAATATGACTTTTCCAACCTGACACTGGTTACGCAGATTTCGGCTTCAAAACCGTATTTATTTCAGTTTATAAGTGAGTTTAGCAGCTACTAAATAATAGAGCACGGGAAGAGAGCTTGTCAACGAGATGGCAGAGAATTTGAGATTGTGAGAGTCTGCTGTAAAATACGAGTACTTTGGGTTTTAATTATTTTTTCAAGCTGGCAAATGTAATATGATGTTGCAATCAGAGGTAACCTGAAAGCCTGGAAAAAAATTACATAAACTTTGCATTTGACCTAATTCATAGAGTAGGACGTTATAAGTCGATACAAATGACCATATCACAACTCTGTGAAGAAATCAGACTCATTATACATTTTTCAAAAAGTTTTGTGTTGTTGGGCAGAATCATACTTAGTTTTAAAGAAATCAGATATACCAAGTGTCGTATTTTCCTTTCCCACCCTCAATAAAAAAAATATAAAAAAGTTACTTAATTCAATGCTTATTAACTTCAACTTCAAGGGTTAGCAAGAAACAATTTTAAGGCCACTAACAGATAATATAATTGTTGCAAGTTTCATTTTCTAGGTACTAGACCTATACCCTTATCAAAGCCAAAAAAAAAATAATAAACTTCATTTACATAGCGCCTTACCCCCTTAGAGCTCAAGGCGCCAGAACCAGACGCACACGAGACATCCCAAGTGTATGTTTTGAATTTTTCAGTTGTGAACTATCCCAGTATCAAGATGTGTTTTCCCTTAATATGCAGCATTAGCAGACATTCAGCCAAATTTCAACCATAGAAGATCTGAATAATTGACGTCTTTAAGCCTTGAAAATAGGTTATTGTTGTTGTTGCTGTTGTTGTTGTTGGCTTTCCGATATAGGTTTATATTTATGTTGATATTGGGCATGCCATCTTCGTCTTTGAAGAATTTGGACGTGCCAGTGGAAGGTGGGAGAGACGAGAGTACTTAGAGAGGTACTTAGGTAGGAGGAATTCTTTTCTTTGTGAATGACACTACAATATAGCAAAGTTATCAGTTTTTGCAGCTAGTAATCACTGCATGTGAAAACGCTGCTGATCATATAACTTTATATCACAAAGGTAAGAAGAAGACTGCAGATAATCGAATATTCTTTATCAAATGAATCGACGAGACTAGTCAGATGTTTCCAGGGCGAATGGAGGGTCCGTTTAAGTGCTGGGCACGAAAATGATGTGAATCTCTTTTTATTATAGTTTTGAGATGAAGTCTCTCCTTCACTCTCTCTTTCGGCCTCTCTTGTTCCTGCTATCGTTTTCTCTCTCAAAAAAAAAAAAAATTCTCGGTCTCTAGCACTTGCCTATCGTCCATGGGCTATTGAGTATCACGGGAGATTTCTTTCACATTCATTAATTTACTCATTTTATCGCATCCCCTTACTGATTAGAACACTGAACAATCAGTGAAGCAGAATTGTTTTAAACTGTATTTTTTTAAACTGTAATTACATGTAATACTGACGATTAGCAACGCAGATCTACCCATCAAACAAGATCACAGTTTGATTTAAAATAAACAGGCTTCATCAAGAAAGAAAGTGTCCGCAGTAGTTTGATCGTGCGGCGGGCGTGTTTTTAAGCTACGCTTATTGTCACCGAGAATAAAGCTTATCGGATACTCTTAGTGTTATGTGCCTGAACGCTATCCACAGTACCACTGCGGATAGCACTTCACAAGTTCAAAAATGTTCTCATCGATAGGTCAAGTGGCTAACCCATGCCAAACGCGTCGGTGTGTGCTCTCTTCTACCATTTGATTTGCATAATATGAATTATTATACTGAAATGTTGTGTATTATGCATGCCCGCAGAAAATAAAATTTCATAACGCTCATTTACAAGACCGAACGCTTTTTTCGCTTTTCGTAGTATTCTAGCATTCCTTTTTGAAGCTACTGTCAAAATCTAAGCGGATGTGACGGCATTTTGCTAGGCATGGGCAGAACTCGCTTTATTAGGTACTCGGAATCCGGTCCGTAGCTATAAGGGACTCCCGATTCCGATTATGATTCTGATTCCGGCCGGGG
>JAWQUT010000011.1:55560-80948 GCA_033807755.1 Ellobium chinense | reverse complement strand
AGATTGAGAGAGAGAGAGAGAGAGAGAGAGAGAGAGAGAGAGAGAGAGAGAGAACGCACTGTGTTAATGTATAAATGGTTCGGTGTAATCGGGTGGCAAGGTATATTCTACACATTATTTATCATTGGGGGAGGAAGTAAGCCCAATCCGATAATTTTTCAGCTTTTACACATTAACTTGGGAAGTGTGCCATTAGGGATTTTACAAAATTACTATGAATGAGCAATTATGAGAAGGTAGGCTGGATAAATCACTAAAACAAAAAACACGTCCTGTCCCTACCAGGAATCGAACCCAAGGTCTCTAGGCTTGCAAATCTGAGCGTGCTACCACTCCACCATACGGACGCAGACATCACAGCAAATGAAAATATTGCCTTGAGTATGATTACCTAACTATTATCTGTAAGTCCAATGTTTACTAGTGACCCTGACATACTTTCCAACTCCTCGTACTAATAACAAATTACATTAAAACAAGATCATATTGCATAGATTTAGGCTAATTAGGCCTCTACGTTAAATGACTTTTTGCAATACTGATTCATTCAGCTTTGCTTGCAGTTGTAAGAGAGGGCCTGATCACCACTAATATAAATTTGTCTAATGACTTCTCCCAGACAGGTTGGCTTTCCAATTTCCACTGGCTATACTCTGTTGCCTGGCATGGTACTTGGATTCGGGACTCGTGAGATAGAACGGGAACGGACTACGCTGTACTGTTTCGAGGGACCGGGAATCGCACTTGGACTCGGATTCAACACTCGGACTGAGACTCGGGGAAACGGAGTATAGCGGCCTTAAGATGGTATAAAGATCACAGTTCCGAGTCCAGGTCTCACTCAGCCGCATGATTAGACGCATCTAGTGTAGGCTATACAACAGATTGGAAACTTGAATCAGTAGAAAACACCCTCACCGTCGATCAAAGCATATATTCTGAAGCCATACAGATTTTAAGAGACCCACAAAAGCGGAGACTTAGTTGCACAAATTATTGGACGTATCCAAAGATGTTTTATTCGGTAGCATAATTATCTATGGTTGTATCCCGTTGTACAAGGACTCGGTTACAAGTAAAAACTCGGTTCCAAGGAATCGCTGAGTTAGAACTCGCAAACACCGAGCCTAGAATTGATTTTCGCCCAGTCCTACATAATTCTGCAGGAGAAGAAACCAGACATGGAAAAATTCATGATAACGGTCTTCGAGAAATATTTGTGAGTGACGTAGTCTAGTGAAAATATCCAGGGACTTTCCCATGTGGTTTCATAGTTTAGGGTTAGGGGCAGGTTTAGAGTTAAAATGGTAAGAAAAATAAAATGTTCAGGTGGACAGCAGGCATACAGAAATGGAGGTCCAGAATTGCCTACGCCACTTTTGTGTGCTTTTTCTTCCCTGTTTCAGCCCTTAACTATAAATCAAGCAATAGTTTGGAAAATCACTGGATATTGCCGGAATAGCATTATCCTCTAAGTGCTCATGGTTACCGACGTCTTATTATCTACCACGATTTCATTATTATTCTCGAAGTGCCGGTAACCGCCATCTTATTGTTTACCGCGATTTCCTGATTACATTTGCTTGCAGAATCTTGCCAGATTTTAAGCAAGGACCGTTTTCATATCAGTTAAACTTTGTTTTGAGTGGTCAGTTACCGCCTTTAAATAGTTATCCATTGATGACTCTGTCTATATTTTACTACCATCATCGTCGTGGCGATTACCGCTGTCCCTACTTCCGGGCCAATATTCGGCAGTTACCACCAGAACAGATTTTTCCCGCAAGGCAGGCTAAAATGGCTTCACGAAAAGCCATGTTTCCACACTTGAAGGACAATTTTTAAAAAATATGTAATGTCGGATTACTGCGTAAAATGCATGGCTTTATTTTTTTTAAATTGTAAACTTATAGTTTTTTTTTTGTTTCTACACCGTGTGTAAGGAAATGGGAAAAACTCACTTCTCGCCTTTGAGGAAACGCACATGACCAGAGTGGGAACTCGGACATGCGGCCCGCTGCTTTAGCGATGTTAGAAAAGGGCATCATCCTTAATGTTTTCCCCCTCAAAGAAAGTCATTTCCTTCAGAAACGTAACAAGATATATAGACTATGTCATATAGTTTTACTGAAATTCAGATTAAGCAATCTTTTTTTTTTAAAACAATATGTTTATAAATTGTTGCATTTTTCATTTCACAAAACAGTATAATGTCACGGTTGTTGCACGCCACTTTCAGTGGGAAATTGATCATACAAACCTCAAAATCATTTGGTTTTCCTCCATTCTGCATTATTCTGTGTTGGAAACACAGATAAAACACCGTCTACTATCGTAATCCAAGGGAAATTACAATAAATTTCGGGAGGAACTAGTTTCAAACAGCGATGATGACGGCAGTTACTGACGTGACAACATTTTCACAGTAATGTGATCTTGTTTCTATCACGCGGAAAGTTCATGCTGATCAGGCCTTATTGATCGGAGACCGAATCTAAACTGCCCACTATAATCATTATAACTCCCCCCTTGACTAAAAGAGGAACATCAAAGAGCATAGAGCAATGGGTGTTGATCTGTGGTTTAAATACAATCACATAACTTGTGATCGTTTTCAGCACACAAAGTTTCTCCTTAGGTGCCACCTGGTTTGATCGAAAGCAGTATTCATCATGAGACAGCCACTTCTACACAAGCATGGGCCTAGAGGAACGTACCTCAGCAGACCTAATCAAATCTACGAGCTCTCATATGGTTCCCGTATGTTAAACCATATGTTAGTCATAAAGTAGTTGCTGGAATGCAATGCTTAGGTCCCCCGTGGGGTGGGCGCATGGTGGAAACACATTGATGTCATATGGGATTAATGCAGTTATCAGCTGAGCAACACTAGGGTCAAATCCAGTTTTTGCGCAATTTTGTTGGACGCATATCATCTCTTTTTCACACGTGTTTAAGATTTAAGTTAGGGTTTGACGACAGGTCAGTATTAATACGGCTATATTGTATCTTTCTGTATATAATATATATATATATATATGACTAAACTATTGGGTAGAAGTTTCCTGTCAGTTTTATACGGACTGCAGCCGCCTGGCTTACTTTTTTACGATTCTAAAACTATCAGGGAATTATGGACATGCAAACGGAACCACTTGCTTGTTCGTCCTTATCAGAGAGGATCAGATGCTGGCTCTCTATCTTGAAAACCAGAAGCCGGAGCTGACAGTCTTATTGCACGTAATGATCTTACGAAAAGGGGGTAGGCGACTGCTACTTTGATCTGATCTCAGAAAATTTGTAGATTCAGACATTGCCGGTAGTCGATTTGGAGGATTTTTACATGACATATTGCACTGGTTCAGCGATATGTATATATTCTTTCATAACAAAAAGTTTATAATCCAAAGAACAAAATGGGGAAATTCCGAGATGGATATTAATGTTAAATTTATAATGGACAATAAATAATCAGGAAGAGAGACAAAAAGATTAATTTTTAAGCACTTAGGAGAAAGTTGCAAACGTTCCATTTCTTTCTTTTCCCAGAGACTAACATGGAAACACTTCCGTGGTCGACTCCAACCTAGCAAAAATCAGTGCTGATCACATCACCAATCGTCAAAAGTCTTTAGCTACACTGGTGTATATCTGATAGTAAAATATGATGTATGAGCTTTAACAACACCATACGGAGAACATTTTATCAAGAGGCAGACAACAACAATTCCAAGATGAACTTAAGCAATGGTTATGCCAACTCTTTATACGATCGGATGAACCTAATCGATCGGTATAATTAGCACACAGGTGTAAACACGGCTAGAAAGATGTTAGGTTTTGAAGTGCAACAAAGACCACTTCGTACAACGCTGTGAAGTTGAAACAAGAATATAGGAGATAAAGAAAATATGACAGCTACAACATTTTCTGGTTTTCTAGAGGAAAATGAGTACAGTCCGGAGAGCATAGGACGTCTGAAAGAGCCCATCTTTTTGGGTGACTACAGCTTCAACACAGGGAAAATCAGACAGTTGAGCGCTGTGGATTATGCAGTATTCATAGCTGTACTTGTCATCTCCCTGGCCGTTGCTTTTTATCATATTTGGAAAGAAGAGAACGCATTCAGTCTGGACCAATTTCTCTTGGCCGGCAGAAGCATGGGTCCTTTACCAGTAGGGATGTCACTGCTGGGCAGTTTTATGTCTGCCATTACGTTGTTAGGCCTGCCAGCGGAGATGTACAACTATACGACCATGTACTGGTGGATTGGTTTAGCTTATCTTCTCGTGATCATGGTAGCAGCCCATATCTATCTGCCCATGTTTTACTATCTTGGGGTGACCAGCGCTTTTGAGGTGAGTTGATGTCAAGAAAGTACAATAAGATCGGCAGATCATGTTCCCGGTGAAACATTTTTACAATGAAATTCGGTAACATCGTAGCGGTCGGGACTTTCAAAAGTTTATAGTTATTACTGTGCTCCACTGTTCCCGAAAGTAAGTTAGGGGACTAGAAATATAACCTGAAAGTTGTATTCTCATGGCTCATGTGTAAACATGCAAACTTGGTTTCCGTGATATTGCTTTGTATTCTCTGTCAGTTGCTAACGTCATTCATGATAGCTACCGGTGGTCAGCGTGTACACTACCCGAGACTTTCTACGTACACATCGGCTGTCAAACTACATTCATGTACGAGAGTCTGGCAGTTATGTCGTAACAGCCGGGTATTTGATCCTTTCAGTGCCGCCAATAAAAGATTATATTAAAATAAAAAGGAAGAGGGGAAACTCTGGAATGAGATTATGCCCGATACAACCGGGTTTCCGCTACAACTATGTCCATTACAGATGGATTCTACTGTACAATCATGACCTCATGCACGCGGATTCCGAACGACCAGTCCATGACAGAGGGCTGCACATGCGCACGGCACGCTATTCCTTTCGCCTATCAACGTGGGTAAATCTGGGATGTGTTAGCTTCTCGACTTTGTTTATGAGATTTACCCGATTCACATTTTCTAAGAGTAAGCCTTCTGTTCGATTTCAACAATCGTGAGATTGCTCGATTTGCTGCCATTAAACAACACAGCGCCAATAGATAAGTCCCATCACAGTAATATGTAGATCTAGCTATTATATCTGGTAACATGTAGATTTAGTGTTAATGCCTTGTTATGCCCATTACTAAGTGATAAACAGGCCTGTTTGATACCCCGGTCGAAAAGGCCATGAGACGCTACTGAATTAGTGAATGCCAAAACAAATTATAGAATATTTATGGCAAATAGTCTACATTAAGCATCTAGCATACCTAGAGATGTCTATTCAATAATGGTTTCTCCCCCCCCCCCCNNNTTTTTTTTTTTTTTAGTACCTAGAGATGAGATTCAGCAGAGGTGTGAGGACAGTTGCAGCGGTCATTTATTACATACAGATGGTGAGTAATATCCACACTTACAGCTTGATAACATCAGGCACTCTAGACTCGGATCAAACATATCGCGCGTTGAACACCACAAAAACTTTTTATCAGCCATTTCTTATTGATCGAACATTGGCATAAATAAAGCCATCTCTGCTTTCGGTTTGCAATTAATTTTCGATCTTACTATCCTGAAACGTATGCAGGCAAACTTCAAGAAAATGGTATAACAGTTGAATGGGAGAGAGGTGGGATGATAGAGTCATTTATTTTATGTGACAGCAGGCATAAAAAAAAATTCATAAAAAAAAAACAAAAAACATTCATAAAACTCTTGAGGACCACTAAGGGATGAACGAGTTCAAAGTTCAACAATTCAGCCGGTCATGGGTCAACTCTCATTATTTCACTGTACAATATTATGCGACACATATTATACTGGAAAGGCGCATGTTCCCCCCAGCACTCGATTTTCATATAATTATTATCTGTTAGTTATACGGTTAGAAAGGAAGTGCAAGAAGGGCTCAGATATTACTACGCCTATGGCATTATGAGTAGAGAAATGGTGAAGGAGAACAATATAGTAGATCTACGTGACAATTGGAATAACTTTACTTTCACAGTGGTCATTGGAGAACTGATGACGGGATTGATTGATTGGTTGATGGATGGATGGGTGGATTAAAGTGGTTGATCAGTCGATTGATTGTTAAATTGCTTTATATACTGATGTATTTTTCTTTGATGTCAATCTGTTTCGCCGACTGTCGACTGCAATTGAATTGTGGTCTATGCTTTCTTTTTTTTTTTGGATAAACTTTGAAGCATAAACTTTAGCTTTGCATGAGTATAAAGTGATGATGGTGCCACATGGTTCAGTTACACATACCCTCTCATTGTTATTCGCACTGACGACAGTGACGATGATAACACAAGCATGATGATGTTAGTGACATGGATGAGGATGATTAAATAAATGCTGAGAATGATGATGATTTTTCATGATAGGGGTAAGCACCTGTACGCCCATTTTTCTATTCTTTTCCCTTAATCTGCGAGATTACATTACATTCCACAAACGTTTACTTTTACATTAACTTTCTTGTGACAGTTTATGCTGACTCTTTTGATGATTATAATATTTTGATGGTTATTATCAAACTGATAAAGCCAGACTCTATTATTTCTTTCAGCTGATATACCTGTCTATTGTTTTGTTTGCACCAAGTCTGGCCGTCAATGCCGGTAAGAATAATGAATATCAAATGCAATGATGCCTATATTTTACACGTGTAAATATTTCCATTTGTTCTTGAGAAACTGCTTAAATGGAGCGAACAGCATATACTGTCCCTGTGGTTCTCTTCTTTGCCAGTTTTGGAATCTGTACTTGAAATAGTGTGGATATGTATCTCATACGAACAAATCATCAAACAAATACGCCACGAATTTTGCCCTTTATTCATTGGATTACTCAGTGAGCCTACTTTCATGATGATTTCTCAGGATTGTCCAGATTTATCGTTATCAAATGATTACATTGGGTTCTTCTAAAACAAATAGTTTCACAGCTGATACATATTGAATTTATGTTTAAAGAGGTTAGTCCGAAATACGTGCATCTGGGAAGCGGGTATAGCAAAGTAAAAAAAATAAGCCCCTGTCGTGCTACTACATCTTCGACAAATCATTTTAAGGAATTATCGGATCTGCAGCTTTGCCAACCAGATTTCACCAAGAAATCTTTTGACCACAATAGTATTGTTTGGCAGTTTATCGTGCATTTTGTGCAGCTGACATAACCCCCCCCCCCTGTCTTGCTACTGACCAGTTTAATGTGCAATGAAGGGAGAAGAAGCAGGTATGTAGTTTAAAATAAGAGTCCCAGTTATCATAAACAAGCATACTGGGTTGCCAAGCACTGCAGTGTAGTGAACACACTGTGCAGTGGGCAAGTGAAAGTTGTGCACATGAGAATATCCGCTTTTTCCTCCCAGCTTTACATTTATGAACCGGCGTTAATGCTTTTTTTTCTTGACACATCCACATAATAAGGAAAATGACCTCAATTTATGTGTGCAGAAGTAGAAGCCATATTCTCTGAAACCTTAAATACCCTGCCCTTAGCTGCTGGATTACGATATATTAAACTTTTAAAACGGCCCAAGAAATCTTCAATCCCTAACGTTTTCATATAGTCTCTATATATATAGACTACTAGTCAAAGTACCCACAAAATTTGCGGCGTTATCTGCGAAGGAAACGACCAAACTTCATCTACATCATTAACACCGCTCCTCTTTTTGTAATTATTGTGCTCACACATGTAATTGTGTGTAAAGATATCGGTTAAGCTGAAAATAAAAAAAAAAAAACAACGTTATAAATTAATGATTTTTCTCAACGCCAGCCTCTCTAAAAACTCGCCATATCTGAAGAATTTGGCCTCAAAACACTAAATTGGCTGTAGACACCACAATAGTAGTGACGTCATGAGCATAAACCCCAGTTTAAAAATTGGAACAGGTAATTTGGATACGGGAAAATCCATTTTCTACATATTTCTGAGACAATCAGGAACAGCACTGCCCACCAATTTGTAAAAAAAGGACCAGTTATGATCGGTTTGTGACTTACACATGATGAAATCAGTGGAGAAATTAACCCTCACGATATGCATGGAAGGAGGCGGTATTTGGCTGTTGGCACAGCCAAGTCTAGGACTTGCATCTTTCTATCGGAAAGCACCAGTATTCGCACTGGTGGTTCACACGGCCAAAGTCATGTTCATCCTATTGATTCTGCTCCTTTTCGTACCGATGATTATGATTACTCTGGCGATCGACTCTGCTACGTACATATTCTCGACCCGGCATCTGATACAAATGATCGGTTTCAACTTCGGGGACCGGAAGTAAACATTTCAGGGGCGAACCGCAAACACTAATGACGTGTAGTCCATTTAAAAACACCGAAGTGGGACCGTATTCACGAAACAAAGAAAATTTACGTAATTAATCTTCTTATATTATAAGACTGGATCGGGGGGCGTGGCACGCTCCCTTCTAACGCATAACCTTCAAAACCGCTGTTTGTAAACTTCGGCTGAAAACGTCAACATGTACAATATCCGATTCAGAATGTTTAGCATCACTATCTGCTCACGGAAATTGCAAGATTTCATTAATCAATTCACAAAGTTTGTTCCGCATTTTTCTCTTTGTCTTTGTTTCCGGCATTCATTCTGCCATTTCGTCGACTCGAAATAAAACTTTAAAATTTCGTACCGGAAAGCCACTGGAAATTTGAACGCACACGCCGACACCAGTTCGAAGATCCAAATCGATTCAAAACTCACAATTTACAAGGTGTTTTAAAGCGGTGAGTTTGTGAACTTTCTGTTATCAATATTATAAGACTGGATCGGGGGCGTGGCACGCTAAATTCGAACGCGATAAACTGCTACACGTAACATTCGGGTCCAAAATCGGTAACCTGTATAAAATTCGACAAAAGAGATTTAGCGTCAGTGTGTGTTCACAAAGGGTGCAAGATTCCATTAGTTATGTACGGGCTTCGCTCAGTTTCATTGTTTTTAAAGGATGAGGTTGCAATTTCGAAATCTGCTTTCCATTCATTGATGACGCTTTGCTCTGTGAAGTCGTCCAGCACCATATCAGCGGGTAAACCCGTAAACTTAGCCATCCAGTAGTGCCGCGTTTACTATATTGCTACTTCTACATCATAGTAATAAAGCAAGGCTCTCCATGTAACAGATGTAACATATGGGTGTCTATGCTAGTCTATATTATTTATTATAAGACTGGGTCGGGGGCGTGGCACGCTCCCTTCCTAACGCATAACCTTCAAAAAAGCTGTTTGTAAAATTCGGCTGAAAACGTCAACATGTACAATATCCTATACAGAATGTTTAGCATCACTGTCTGCTCACGGAAATTGCAAGATTTCATTAATCAATTTACAAAGTTTGTGCTGCATTTTACTCTTTGTCTTTGTTTCCGGCATTCATTCTGCCATTTCGTCGACTCCAAATAAAACTTCAAAATTTCGTATCGGAAAGACATTGCGTTTCGTTTGCCACTGGAAATTTGAACGCACACACCGACACCAGAAAGACGAAACAAAATAACATTTCTCTAGCGGATGCCGTTATCCAAATTTGCATACGCGGGAATATTCATAGGCGGGAATCACAGCTGCTGTAATGCGTCGGGTGAAGGGGTGGATGGAAGGGGGGGNGGGGGGGGGTGAAACGTGATAGTTCACTCACGCTTCACATCCCTCCCTCCCCTCCCCCCTTCCCCCCTTCCCAGCAGCGCCGGGATACTTCAACTAGTAAAATAATACTTACGGACCGTTTAAGGCGAAGAAATTATAAAAAGAAACACCTTCAGACCAACAGGAAGGTGTATGCAAAATTTTGGGTTGGTTGGTGCACAAATAGTTGAGATAGTCTATGGCTCCTATAAAATTTCACGAGTTTTTTTGTTTTTTTTTAATAATGTAAAATTTCTACGGACCGTTTTGGCCTTGCTTTTGAGTTTTTGTGACTACCTATGTTAAAGTTAACATAGTATACCTTTACTACTTACAGTGACTGGATTCACACTATGGGGTGCGGTAATGTCTATTGGAGTTATCAGCACAATGTATACGGCTATGGTAAGTAGCACGGATGATATTGGTGAGAATGATAATTATACTGGCAGTAATAGACGAAAAAGAAGCGTCATGATAAACGTTATACTGTGATGAAAGTTGTGGTGATGGTGGCGGTGGTGACTTCGGCGACAATGGCGATTATGATCAAGATGGCGAAGAAAATAGAATGAAGATGAGTATGAGTATGAAGGCATGGTGGCTCACTCACAATTTCGTTTGTTGTTTTTTTCACTTTTCGTCCATAAATTTCCTTATCTCGGGGACCTTTTATGCACTGTTACCACCATGTCACAGTTTTACATAAACATTCAGATGTGAAAGCAATCATTCGAGTACTCAGTTTGGTCCTTAAAGTAACTCTCTTCGTCAGGTTATATAAAATGCGTTTGAATTTAAAATGACTCAACGACATCTTAATGCATTCCAATCGTCCTCTCTAGAGAAATATATACATCGAACTAAAAGAAATTGCATATGGAAGAGACTTGTTCATGGTAGTGATGATGAAGATGATGATGATGATGATGTGATGATGATGGGTGTGTATCGCATGGAGTTGACGTCCCCGTTCGGGGCATGGGAGCAGAGTCTCTTTCTTGAATACCAGAGACGGGAACCTGTGCTCCCCCATGACCTGAGACTGCGGCTCCTTGCGTGTACATACGTACGAGCGTGCATGAGTGCACATTTTATGCATAATGTTGTGTGTGTGCGTGTGTCTATGTGCATGTATGCGAGTTTGCATAATGTGCGTGCACGTGTGTATGTATGGGAAATGTGAATGTATGATCTTACTCTTAGTTATAACTGTACGTCGTTTATTTGCATTTGCTCTCTTCCTCTTTAAATACTATTCTGTGATGTGTAGTGAGCTGTAGATATTGTGTTGTAATAGTACTATTGTATTCATTTTGTATCCATATTATGTTAAATTTAGTTCTCCAATGAAGGGCTAAAAATCTGAAAATTTGAAATGTTGAAATGTTGAAATGCCCAGTTTTAATTTTTTTTTCTCTTTTGAAAGTGATGAAGATGTTGATAACAACGATTTTTTATTATGCATTTTAAGTATATAATATACTTTCTTTGTATGTATACATTTTTCCCCTCTAAACGTGTAAGTCAGACTGAAGGAGTGTTTTGAAAATGCTGCTTATTTTTCTGTAATATTGCTCTTTTCCCTGGAGAAGGACTGCTGAAGTGCAAAAAATTTGGAACGTGTTATTAAATTTTCCAGTGTCTAATTTGAGGCTTTCTCCTCATTGAAACTGATCGTAATGGTAAAGATAATGATAATAATGATGGCATGTGGCAGACTGTGTAATTCTTTGTCCAGGGTGGTATGAGAACAGTGCTATGGACTGATGTTTTTCAATCAGGATTGATGCTGCTGAGTTTAGGAGTCACTCTCATCAAAGCCTCCGTGGTTGTTGGTGGAATGGACGTGCTCTGGGAATCTGCCGAAAGGACCAAGCGAATTTGGTTTACAGAGTACATTATCATTACCATCCCGCGTGATCGTTGTCGTTACCTTCCCCTGACTGTTACCCTCTCCTTGGCACTACCGTCATCATTTTCATCTCAAAGTTAGGAGTCATCTTCAGAATCATCAGCCGCATCATCATTAGTCACACTAATTTTCGATAATCACAGGCCAAAGACAATACGTGGGACATTCCATGTTATGGGGCTTACAGGTTCAAGGGGTTAAAAAATGCCGTTCGCTGTATTGATATGACCACCTGGTAATATGTAGGCCATGAAGTTACTGTGGCAGAATTTCGGCTGACCTTCGGTTTAATCAGCCAAATAGAGGATGACTGAAGTGATCTTCAAGGAGAGCCATAAAATTGTCATTCATTGTGTGTTGTAAAAACCTATAAATTGACAACCGGTAAGTTTGGAGCAGACAAATTTGATCAGGGAATACAGCGTTCTCCCCCTCCCTTTCTTGGAGTGGAGAGACTAGTGGAAAATTATTTGTGGTACACAGTATAACATCCAGTGTAAGAGGAGTAATGTCCTCTTCTTTAAAATCTCAACCTTAAAAACAAAAGTGTTTTGCCATGGTAGTCATCTCAGCATGTTTTTGTTTCATTTTTTGGCAGCTAATAGTCATATTTCTTTCCCTGATAGTTTCCGTCTGGACCCAACAGTCCGTCACAGTTTCTGGGGCTTAGTGATTGGAAGTTTTTTCACCTGGACCTATGTATATTCCTGCAACCAAGTTCAAATACAGCGAATGTGCACGTGCCCAACAATAGCTATGGCTAAAATGTGAGTACACTCATTTCGATAGCAATGTAAATCAGACAATAGAACCTTGCTGTCATTCATTCTCGTAGAATTTGCCCAATTAAAGAAGATTCTGATCAGGCCATTAAATCGTCAATGGGAATCACATCAGCCTTATTTTCTTCCCGCGATTTTGTCTGGCATGTTAAAATGAGTCCGATATGCAGAAATGGGTGGGGACAGTGTCAGTGTGAAAGTAGTTGGAACAATTATTTGTTATCCCTTGAGTTTTGGTATGAAATAAGATCTCTGGGTACTAACTCAAATGTCATTATTAGTCTTGCCAAAATATCAACATTTATGAGGTTATCTTTGTGTTTGTCCTGCGCATTTCACTGTCCGTGATAAGTACTTCATCTTGCCTTCCATGTCATAACCACTGTAAGAAACGTCATTCACTTCCAGATTTATCAGGAACACATCTTCCGTAAGTCATTAACACAGTCAATGCCAACAATGGCAACTGAGAATAGTGCATTGCATTATGCAAATGGCTATTTGTTTTTCAGATATATGAGTTGTGAGACAGCAGACAGGCATAACAAGCGAGACCAAGCCTAAATACAAAGAGTTTTTGACATAAATGGATGTAGGCCTATACTTTCGCGTTTATAAACTATTTCCTTCGTGTGCAAGATGGAAGATGTCACAGCAGCCTCGTTTTCTTGCCTATGTGTAAAATTCGGACTCATCCTGTGTTCGGTGATAACAGAATATAATTGGATTCAATACTACATCTGAATGACATAGTCAGTACTATATAACGAAGCTGAAAATGGAACTGAAACTCGCATGCTTAAGAATTTGGAAAACAGTGGTTATGAAGACACTTCCGGTTTTCTATCTTTTGTGATGGAAGCAGAAGGTATGCAGCGGCCAAACTCATAAAACTCTTGTAAACCCATCGGCCATCGTTTTTTTTTGGCTTAGAGGTTTTTATTTATGCAATAGGATTTTCATCTAAAGCAAAAAAAAAAAACAAAAACAGACAATGCCGGCGATCACTTTAAGTTTCAACCTGGGCTACCTAGCCAGATACTGTTAGGTAGCAAGACTTCATTGGGGAAAGGTTAACTGAATAACATTGGTTTTGGGGAGTTTAGAGTTCACTTTTATACTATGGGCAGTGTAGTCGTGAGTTATAGTACTTTTTTATGCCGCGCAGGGTACCATGTTCAAATCCTGAAAGTGGTGAATTATTTTTTGTGGGGTGCTTTTGGTGTTGGTTAGAGGGCATCTTCTTTTCAAGGTTCAAACACCGTCTATGATAAAGCTATAACTGCTGAAAGAGAACGTTAAAATCAGACTCAGCAGTTTTTATAACTTCAATTGTTGATAGCTATCGACTATCATTACCTTGAAATTACAATGGTCAGTGCCCAGTGACTAGTAGGTAAGCCTTTCTAAGGCTTGCTGTGCACATACCAACTTCAAATGTTCCATTTATCTTCTTGTACGTAATGTCAGAACCCACTAAGTGGCCAAATTAAAGTTGGCATGCATAAAGATTAACGAGAACATAAAAATGGAAGAAAGAAATGTGTTTTCTTTTAACCGTCAGAGCACTGTATATCAACTTGATTGGCCTGTGGTTTATTCTGTATGTGGGCTGCCTCATCGGACTGTTCATGGCTGCCTTCTATGAGAACTGTGATCCTCTGAAAGCCAAATTCGTTACAGCCTCGAATGAGGTGAGACTTTTTTTCTCCTTAAAGTAATGTCGATCTGCAAGTAAGAAGTCCGAGTCACTGTCCATAGTTTAACCATGTAGACTTCTGAGCTCATTAAAAACAGTGGTTACAATCAAGAGAAACGTTGAGTTGCGCCTAGTTGCACAACAGGTGTGTTTTAAATGGTCAGTGAATTGCATGCTTCCGACATTAGTATGTCTCATATATTCGTAGAGTTGGCATATTAAAACATCAGAGAATAAAAGTCATTCACAGTAAAATGTTCGCTATGTAGTGGACCTTTCATGTCCAGTTAAAGTGTTCAGTTGTTGCCATGTCCTGAGTTACTGGCCTACGTGCCACACTAGCGATCTTTATAATATTAAGAATTCATCACCAGATATAAGTTTTGTGCAAATTGCACTGTTTTCTCGTGATGGCATCCGGATTGCAGTCGAAAGATTCGATGGGTTTTTTGGTGTCACAAAAAAAAAAAAAAGACACCGTGTACTTTCGTTACACTAGTGACGGATTTAATGAAACTTTGTCAAAAACAACACAAATTAATGATACGTCAACATGTGAATTTTGATTGACATAATCTGTGAAATACTTTTTAAGAGAAAACTAAGTATAGAAGGGGGCCGAAAATCATAACGTTGCCAAATTTCCATCAAAATGCGCAACTTCTAGACTTCAACATTGGAAAGTGGCATGAAGTTGCTCGAGCAATTAAAGCGTATCAAGCGGAAATAGGTTACACGACTAAAGGTCAGAAATCTAATCTGTGACAGACGTTTTTCACATAAAAACCAATTTCTCGGGCTGATTTTAATTTACAGGACATGTTCCAGATGCCTCTCCTTTCTTCTGGTGCACAATTGGAGACGACGTTTGAAATATTTTCCAGGACGCATTTTCAAGTGTCCGGATGGATGGATCTGATCTGATTGTTGGTGCTCAGTTTCTCACTTGATGTTGGGGTTCCCAGTACACGTTATCTTTGAGAAAGCTACAAAAGAAAAAGTTCAGTGGATTCAGATCTGGGGAGTTGGACACCCATTTAACATCGGACGCGGCCTATTGATGCGATCCGCAAACTTCTCCCACAGCCAGGCCAGGATTACTTTAGAGGTGTGTGCGGTTGCACCGTCCTGTGGAAAAAAAAAACCGCATAAAACTTCTTTAGTGCTTTTAGATAGCGTGCCGAGTTCACTGTCTGTGCATCACCATTTTCGTTCTCGAAGAAAAATGGCTACTTTTGTTTAATGCTGATTCTGTACGGCTTCAGATTTAAATCAAGTCGCAGAATCCGCCTGACAGTCTCGTGGGATATAGGCACTCTTGTGCCTCTTGTATCCGGCACCTGAGCGAAATTTCTGGTAAAACATCAGTGGAGTCAAGAACCTTATTGATGTTGTCAGCGGATCGGGCCTGACGGGGCCTCCCAGAAAACGAGCTGTGTCCAGAAACATACCGATTCAGATTGTTTAGTTCTTGCCTGAAACATTGAATCCAGGCATACACTCTGCCTTTAGTGGAACTCTTTCTGCATTGAAAATGCTTTCGAAACAAGCTACCTAAAACCCGTCTTGAAGTGGATTTCTAGGACAAATATTCAGTATTGCTTGGTCCAAGACATTGAACGTGAAAGACCAAATATGTGAACAAATTTTTAGACATGCAAGGACATTCGAGAAACGGCTGTTTTGCATTGCGGGAATCTCAACATTCGTTTAAAAGTAACACGCTTTAGCGCTAATATTAACGGGTGGAAATTTCCACAATACTATCATATTTTTCAGCGCGCAGTTAGGTGGACAGGCAAATGTAAAAATTACTTCAAGAAATGTTCGCCATATCATGCATTAGATGAACTGAATGTCTTGTAAATTTCAAGACCGCACAAACGGCGGATTTTAGGAACGCAGTGGTCTCCTTTCTTTTTTCTTGTGACACTCTGTACTAGATCTGTGTAATCTTAAAAAGTGTGCTGTTATTTCGCTCACAAATTGTTGCTTCTTGCATGCCAACTTTTCTCACTTCCTCTTCTTACAGAAAAGTCCGCATCAATTCTTGTGTACATGAAAGTGAGGTATTGCAATGTAATTCCGTTAAAAGTGCAGATCTTTTTTTCTTTTTTTTGGCCTCGGCTGTGCAAACTGTTGCAACTTTTTTCGTTCCATTTCCCCTCTTCAGCTTATACTCAAAGATTTACAATCGTATCTGTTCCTCACCGAGAATTCTTTATGCGGTTCACCAAGGGCCATTATAATTGCTTGGTTATAAGTGCATATAAACCTCGGGTGAGAAGTAATCTTTGGTTTTATTCAAACAGCTGATGCCTTTGTTCGTCATGGACATAATGGGTGACTTCAAGGGCCTTCCGGGCTTCTACTTGGCAGGTCTTTTTAGTGCAGCTATAAGGTGTGTATAATGATAATAGCAACAATCACAATAAATAATAATTTAATTACAGAAACTACTCGTTTACGATGGGGGAAGGCAGACCTGTGTAACCTGCCTCCATCCCATATACATCATATACACTTATATATGCCGATCGTTCGAAAAAAAATGCCTTTGTCAAAAACTTGATTGGGATCATTTCATTAAATGACTTCAACATAGAACAGTGTGTAAATGTCCTTCATTTTTCTCAAATATATATACAAAAAAATTATGAGGATGATTATAAAATGAGGATAGAAGCCAGAGTAGAAGTCAGGATTGCAGTCAGGACAAAGGAGACGTTTATTTCTGTGCATGGCAAGGTGGCAGAAGAGCGCTTTGGTGTCGAAACAAAAGACAGTGTTGCGTAAGCGATGTAGTTGTGTGAGTATGTGTTGCTGAAAATGACAATAAAGGTGGTTCAATACTGTAGAATTAAAATAATACTGTAGCTAACTCTTGTACGTTCTCCACAGTACGATATCATCTGGCTTGAATGCCGTGGCAGCCACCATACTCGAGGACATGATAAAGATCTACATCATAAATGACATGTCAGATCTCAGGGCCACACGAATTAGCCAGTTGTTAAGTATGTAAGATCGTAAGTAATGCATTAGCTCGCGATTAAAAATCCAAGTGGAAATACAGCGGAGATGATGACTTCCTTAGCAGCAAATTTGGTATGAAGGTGAGAGTAATTGTTGCGCAGCAGCGAAAAGGCCCCATCCAATGATCTAGACTGACAGGGAAACATAATAAATATGAGATATGTGAGCCTGATATATGAACATATTATGGAGGGAAGGAATAGAAATATATCATATTAAAAAATTCTTCTGCAGGGTTATTGATTTTTCAGGCAGAGTGTAACAGGGGACTCGTACACAAGACATTAGCAGAAAATTGCGGGAAACCCCTGTAGACATTTTCTAATCACCTTATTTCAAAAGGAGTGTAATAAAAAAATATCTGCAAATGTCAGTTTGGCGTTGAGGAGGTGAAAGGAATTCAAAATGAAGATGGAGAGAAGAATATGAGATAATGTCCTCTTACCTTTTCAGCACACATCATTTTCCACCCCCTTCTCTCGGCCCCATCCTCTTTGCGTTTTCACTTTATTCTCGCACTCTCAGATTCATAGATGACTGGCTAAATAACCTATTTGACATGTTTTGTTTTGTTTTTTTCACAGCTGTCATTCTTGGATTGGCAGTTATGAGCCTAACCGTTATCGCAGCATCCTTACACGATATATTGGAGGTAAGGTTTACTCACAACAACACAGCGTTTACAAGGGTCATATTCCTTACTTTATATGCCACTAACACACTTGTTATCTCAGATTTGTTAAAATGTAGCAAACCAAATTGCATTAAGTATTTGGCGACATCTTGTAAAGAGATGACCCTCTTCCATTCACTTATATTGCAAAGAGACTTGGTTTTACCTCAGCGCACTGAACTCCCATAGGAGCCCTCCTGGGGGGGTTAGGGGTACTTATAAGCTGGGGTAATTTGGTGTATGCTTCATTCCTAAGAACTGATCAAATGATATCAACAGGGGCAGCTCTACTAACCATTTGCTCTTGTCATATTTTTCAAGTGCTGATGTCATCAAATTATCATGAGCTCATTAATCTGTACATAGAAAAGATAACCAACACGCACGTCGGAATGCAGTTTTCAGGACGTACAAGTCGTCCAACAAATGGTAATGAAGTATGTATGTCATATATAGGAAAAGAGTTAATTACATTTATACAGGGGAAATCTTTTAATTCCGTATACTCGACCACTTCTATTAGTGCAGGAAATATGAAAATTTCAGAATATCTCATGATACTTTCCTTAAAATCTATTTACAAGGTTTCATAGCTCTGAAGCATCTGGAAAAGCCTTTGCCTAGTACAGCAGAGGTTAAGGTAAAAATACCCATAAAGTGCTTCAGAAACTTCATCTGGACTGTCAGATTACCTTTCCTTGAAGTTTTATTTCACAACATGTTCCTGGCACCCATTAGACGGGCAAATCACTCATTTTGTACAACCCAATTAATCCGCTGATATATAAAAATCCCCCTTTTTGGGGGGCCATGCCAGCCAGTGTCAGGGTGTAGAATTATGTAAATTGACCTGTAATCTAAATAAAACACCCAGTTTTAAAAGTTTCAGGTACAGGTTGAGCCTTCTAGATAAAAAAAAATAAAGTGTGTTGGGCACGCGGTCAAAACCAGCCAAACGAAAAATTGGGGATTAAATCAGATTTCGAGGTGACCTTTTTCGAAAGAGATTTGTGAACAATTTTGGGGGTTAAATCTCCTCCCCCCCACCCCAACCCCTTTTTTTTTTCTTCCCTTTAAAAGATCGGGCAAAAGAAGTCATCCGCGGGAGAAATTTCCCGAAATCAGTGGTATTTGTAGAACAATACAAAATGTTAATAAGGCCAAAAGAAGAAAAAGCAGTAGGTGCCAAGAACCAACAGGCAACAAGAAACATTTCTAAGGCATTCTATTGAAAAAAAGAAAGCAGGGCGCACACAAGTTTCACTTCTTTTCTTAAAAAAAAAATGTTTTGGTTTAGTGACTGCATGGACAGTCGCAGTGTTGTGATGCAACAGTTGAAGATATAGGGATGGACGAGATGTTTTACCGTCCAGGTTTTGAAGAATTCTTATGTAGATACATCAATACACAGATGGCCATGGTATATCCTAGAGCCGGCAAGGTAGCGATATGACCACTGACATCAGTGAATAGAAAGAATAGGTACTTTTCTGGCACACACAAAAACTACGTAACGGCAATGGTCGTCTTTCTGTGATCGACGTGCTCAGATAAACTTCGGTTCCTGGACCAAACTGTAGATACAATTTTCGGTACCGAGTATATATTTTGAGGCACTGACTACTCCTGTACAAATTCCTATGCTCTACCCAATTGGAAGATGTAAAACAAATGATGAGGTCCACCTTGCACAAGCCCACCAGTGTCAAAGAGAAACGGGAAAAATTGTGTAAACTATAGTCGATGAACATTCATAGCCGTTTTAATTTTGGTATAATAATGCAATAAGATCACCTTCCTTGGCAGAGATGGATGCCCTAGCCAATAATGTGTCCGTTATTTATGTTGAGAACTTTTCCAGGATGTGTACATATTTCACAAAGTTTTAGCCGCATATAAAATTTCCGAAAGAATTTAAAACGTATACTTTTCCCATATGCTTTCCATGCATACCAATATTTTTTTTAAAAAATCCATTCAGAATAAACCACGTTAGACGTTAGTGAAAATTGTGGTTCGGGAAACGGTGTTTAAGATTCACTCTTAAGGCCTCAGCCAGCAACAGTTGCTCTATTTTCTTCCTCTTAATCACTTAGCCTATAAGATAGTCATTACCAATATTATTGCAGTCAGACTTTGCAATCAAATCTCCATGAGAATGATGCAGCCCTGCGATGTGTCAATTTCGTTGTTTAATTAAGATCCGAAGTGGTCGGGTTGACAGAAGTAAAAGGTAACCTGTGTATTTTCAAACGTTCTCTGTTACCTTACATAAATGGCCCTGCACTTACTAAATGTCATTTTCGATACCTTCTGTTTACACAAGAACAAAGAGGTGTGTCATTTTCATTTTTCTAGAGTTTCAGAGATAGAGACTGCTCCGGTCTAATGTCTTCCACAGGCTGCCTTGTCTATATATGGTATGATAGGTGGACCGTTAGTGGGTGTTTTCTCTTTAGGCTTATTCTTCCCATGGGCGAATTACCAAGTAAGTATTTGTATATTCGAGGGTTTCCCTCTGTCTTTCAAATAAGATGAAAGAAAGTTGATGATTTATCATTCAAAGTTGATGATGTTGGTCTAATGAAAATATACTTCCCTCACCAAATATATGAAACAAGAATACAGGGCGGTCAGTGGAACTTAAAGTTCAGGATTTCAGAAAGCAAGTGTGCTTGGGTTTATGAATGATATATGTAAAAAATATGGAACTCGGACCACATTAAGAGTATGTAGGTGCTTAGAAAACATACGTTCGAAGACTTCATATAAAGTGAGCATAATTATAGGACCACCAAGTCAGTTAGTCAGTCAGTCAGTCGACCATCAAGACAGTTAGTCAGTCAGTCAGTCGGTCAGTCGGTTGATCATCTGGTGCTTCTTCTTTAACTTGTCATTCAGGTTTTATGTTGTGCTGAATACAACTGCACATAAAGCATTCCTACCTTCATAAACATTGCGTTGGTGCATCGGTGCTGAATGCATCCTTACTGGCGTTCAACATGCAGAATTAATTTAATTCTTACGATGGTAAGAGGTCCCATCGTTAATGCGCAAGTTCTCAATTATTTGATTTTGCCTCCTTCGTGTCAATGCTGTCCAAGTGCTGCTGCCTGCATCTTCCTTCACCGTGCTCTGAACTCCCTCATTCTGACAATGATTGGATGATCTCTCCACTACCTGTCGATCTCTCAGCGCGGTTGCCATATATATGCTATCTCCCTTGTATTGAATATTACCACCACATCATGCATTATCTGCAAATCCATCAGCTGTCACTTAATATCTTTGTAATGACAAAATAACAAACATTCTAGGGCGCGTATGCAGGATTCTCAGGCAGCTTGCTCCTCATGCTGTGGATTGGAATTGGACGTTTAGTGGAGAAGCCTTCTGAGACGCACGCACTGAGATTCACCGACAATTGCAATAGAAGTGCTTTCAACAATGCGACGTTGGAAGCCCTCGACGCGACCCCACCTCCTATGGTTGAACCAGTCAGGTTTGTGGTTGACAATTGACACAGCCTTGACGACCAAGACGATCTTGTGTCTGTCCTTAAATATCTTTTTAAAATATATTTGTCTCTGTAACATTTGTGATGCATGTTGTTTGTTTAAGCTAGTGCCCCCCCCCCCCCCCCNTCCTCTGTTATACGGCCCTGGACCGCACGCGGCTCCGGTCCTTCATGATTCGAGAATGTTGCAGTTAGTAGCGGCCGACCTTGTTGAGATCAGTTGCTTTTTTTTCTCTCTCTCTTAACTAAGGCGGCAGCGCTAGTATTGAAGTATTAACACTGTCTAGTGTCAAGGTCAGGTCGCCCGTATGGTACGTTAAGTAAACACAGTATTAGCCTTCCCGAAGGTTCGGGTAGGATGCTTCGAGTGAACGCAATATTAGCCTTCTCGAGGGTTCGAGTGGGGACGCGATCGGAATGTTTTGATTCTAATTAGTCTGGAAGTTCCTGCTCGTACATTCTAGACTAGCATGTTTGTTTGGGCGCATCATATGATGATGACGTCATTTATTCTAGAATTTCTACTGAAATTATTATAAAAGGCACGAGAGTGAGAGAGTTGAGAGAGTTGGCTGTTATGGTCTGTGCATTGTGAATTATTTGCTGGTTACACCTTGTTACCAATAAAGAAGTATTCTGTTTCCTGCACAGCGGACTTGGTTTGTGAATTAAAGTAGCAACGTCAGTGGCGTTTCTAAAGAGAAGCTATCGTATTCAGTGCCTCTTCCCCATACGCCAATACTGATTGACACTTGCTCGCTACAGTCTCTGTAAACGATATTGTTTGGTCCATAGTCCTAAAACTTCAACTTTTCGGTCTCAGAATGTTTATAAGGGTCAAACACAGCGCACCTTTCAGCAGCCGGCTATTGGTGAGAGGAAAATGAAACGGGAAAAAAAATCAACTGTCCCTTTCGATTAGTTTTTCTCTCATTCGTTCTGCTGTGTGTTGAATGCTAACTGACGTCATATTCTTCAGGAATTGTTGACGGTAACAAGAGGAATCATAGAACAATCAGTTGAGCCGATCATGACTAACAAAATATGGTATTTTATAGCATAGTGGTTATTTTCTCCCGATACAGAGATGAAAGAAAAAAAATCAGAACCTTTGAATTCATAGCAATATCCTGTGAGGGGCCGTATGGTTCGTGAGTCGTGCTCAGAAATTGAGGACTGTCAAGTCCAACCTTTGTGTATAACTCGCGGACCGGGCGGTTCATGCAGTAGTTTCCTTGGGAAAGACACTTCACTTCCAATTTCTCCACTCGACTCAGGCGTGAATGAGTACATAGCTTTAGAGCTTGGGGGGGGGGGGNGGGGGGGGGCGCGGGGGAGGGACCAGGACGCTGCACTGCTGGCGACCAGCAATGACTGTGTTATGCATTTCATTTGTAAGATTTATGTATTTTAATGTATGATGTGAATCATTCTATATGTTTGCATTATGAATGAGATGAGTAACATTGTATGACATTGTAAATGAATTTCCCCACAGGGTAAATAAAAGTCGTATTTTCATTTATTAACTGTCTGTACTCAAAAGAATGTAACACTGTCGAGTACCCCTGAAGTTCCACATTCTTAAACATAAGAAATTGTTATGTTCAGGCAAACACAACCATCAACACTGCATCAAACTTATGCCTTCATCAAGCACGATTATACCTCACCCTGTCTACAAGCGATTGAGATGATTGTTTTGGTAAGGTCTTGACTATTAGTCGATAGTATAGAGAGAATTCAAACATAATAATAATAATAATACATAGCATTTATATAGCGCTCATCCCTGTAGATACAGGCTCTGAGCGCTTTACATAGAGAAGTAAATAGGATTATATAATATTCAGCTCACACACCCAAGCATACTACACTCTGTACCCATGTCCTGCAATACAGATGTAAAAAAAAATGGTTTCGCAGACTGTCATGGTCAACCAAGATATTGTTTGAACAAATGTGTTTTAAGAAGTTCCATAAAAGTACTTAAACTATTTTCTTTACGAATATTTTTAGACAGTTAATTCCAAGCAAATGGTCCAGAGGACGTAAAAGCTCTTGCTCCAATTTTTTTTCATATTTGCTTTTGGTACATGGAGAAAAGAAGCATTTTCAGATCGTAATGATCTAGTGGGCTTGTGCTCAGCTACCAGGTCTGATATGTATGCAGGTGAACTACCATTTATGGTCTTATTACAAAAAGTGGCAATCTTGTACTCAATTCTGGTTCTGACTGGTAACCAGTGAAGTAATTTTAAGAGAGGCTCACTGGGCTCTCGCTTACGCTTCTTAAAGATCAAACGGGTTGCATTATTTTGGACTCTCTGTAATCTATTTAATTTATCCTCTGAGACACCAGCCAGGAGAGAGTTGCAATAATCCAAACGAGACATTATTGATGATATTACTAATCTTGTTGTGGCGTTTTCAGTGAGATGTTGTCTAATTCCACTTATTCTTTTCAGTTCAAAGTAGGCATTTTTAATCAGATAGATAACATGATGAGACATATACAGTGTGTTGTCAAAAATTACTCTGAGGTTCCTTGCTTTTTCGTTCAATACTACCTGATGATTGTCTATAGAAATTGATGGTACATTTACACTTTTCAATTTGGAATCTGTTGAAATAATCATAACTTCTGTTTTGTTATCATTCATCTTAATTTTGTTTACTGTCATCCACTTTTTGACTGCGTGTATACATAGTTCAGTGTTTGTAATAAGGTCACTCACATCCTGTAGCTGTGATGACATATAGATCTGAGTATCATTTGCATACATATGGTAACCAGTATCATAATCCTTTAATAAGTGGCCAAGGGGGTATGTATAAATGGTGTACAAGATCGGCCCTAAAACAGACCCTTGGGGAGCTCCGAAATTTAATTCCTCAAACTCGGATATCTTCTCATTAACCGTCACAGCCTGTGTACGCTCAGAAACATATGACTGAAACCACTTTAAAACAGTACCAGTAATTCCAAAAGTCAGTTGTAATCGTTTCATTAAAATATTATGGTCTATGGTTTGGAACGCAGCTGACAGATCAAGAAGTGCGAGGATCTATACCTTACCAGCATCACTGGCATTAAGAATATCCGAGGGTACCCGCACCAGAGCTGACTCCGTACTGAAATTTTCACGATATGCTGACTGGAATTTCTCCGTCAGATTGTTACTATGAAGATGTTCTTTTAATTGCAGTAATACAATTTTTTCTAGTATTTTGCTGAGGAAAGGGAGATTTGACACAGGTCGGTAATTGTTCAAGATATCAGGGTCTAAATTGGATGGTTTAACTAGAGCTTGCTTCGGGATTCGATAGACGATTTCTGTTCTTAGTGACTCATTTATAATGGTTGTGATCAGACCTTTTAGAATATCAATGTGATGAAGTAACAAATTTGTAGGGATTGGGTCAAGATCACATGACTTGGGGGAGGAGTTTAAAATAACTTCTCAGAAACTTCTTGAAACTCATGAAAATGATGACCATCAAATGTTTCAAAGTCAGGTGTATCATCAGTGTTAATACTGTACTGTCCCTTACAGTGTGAACTTTTTCAATGAAAAATTTACAAAATGCAGCTGGCATCTTATCTTTATCAATTTTACGTGGCAACATGACAGCTCCACTCTTGCCTACCAGTTTATTTGTAATACTAAACAATTCCTTACATGAACTGTTTTCAATTTTATCACTAAAATATTTTCTCTTCGAGTTCTTTATCAGATTTTTAACGTTGACGTTTTTCTCCCTGTAAATCTGTCGGTGAATAGTCAGTTTTGGTTTCCTCCATGCTCGCTCTGCACGTCGCCGCTGCTGTTTTGCCGCTTTATTTTCTATGGACATCCATGGACCCAGGGCCGTCTTACCCGCAGGGCACTATGGGCAGTAGCCCAGGGCCCCGGGCTCTGGGGGGCCCCGGGTGTGAATTTTTTCAGACACATGGTAGGCCTATAGACTTAACCTTTTACTTTGTATCAAGAAGGTAAGGGGCCCCGTGGGGCCTGAGTGCCCAGGGCCCCCGAAATACTTAAGACGGCCCTG
>JAWQUT010000011.1:40426-55170 GCA_033807755.1 Ellobium chinense | reverse complement strand
GGGGGGGGGCCGGATTCCCAACACAAAATTAATCCAGCTCTAACTTGAAATAGTCCCACGCTACAGTCCTCAGACTCAGAGCGTCCTAGACTGACGTTGGCAATCATGAACCTACACTTCTGCCGGCCCGTTGTCCACCATAACATTTCAGCACTGCCTTGTGCTCCCATCCAGCTTGCCAAACTATTCCTGATTTTCTCTCTTTGCCTTCATGTGCCATTTGGTTTTATAGTTATTACCAATTATTTCTCCAGCTGATGTTTCTCATGACATACTTTGGGCTTTTGCCTGTCTTTTTCTCACTGTTCTAGCCCATGATTTACCCAACATCAAACACTGGCCAATTAAAAATCAAACCTTTATTTCTTTAGCTGCAACCCCTCTTCATCCCCCCCCCTCCTTTTCCACCACCAATATTCCCCTCACCCCCGCCCCCCTTTTCACGCACCCACAAAAAAAAAGACGATGAAAGTTTCTGTTTAAATTGTCAATCCATCTGCATGTTTCTTTCTATCTGCAGGAATGCCCTCAGCACCATCTACAGCATTTCCTATATGTGGTACTGTATGATAGCTGTGTTTACCTGTATTACGATCGGCCTCATCGTCAGCTTCAGCACAGGTCTCCGGTCCCCTCCAGTATCACTCTTCACCCGTACCTCATTCTTTATTTCACAGGCCTCTTCCATCTCCTAATCTCTCTAACCCAGTCTGTCTTTTCCTATATAATTTGGTGTGCACGCTTTTTTTTTTTTTAGAAATTTGCGTAATTGATATGGCTTTCGGGCGGAATGCCCTACTTCTAACCGTACTGTAAAGTCCTTCTACAGGCATGTGGCATAATAAGTTCATCACTCGACGAAACATTCATGAGTACATCTCTGAGCTAATTTGACATCATCCATGATAGAGGAACATTACACATTAGCTTCAGCCTCTTGGTATAAATGTTTCGTTGGACATTGTATTTTTGTACATGCACCCAACAACGGCAATAACACAGCTATTTGATTGTACTTCTGATTTCAAATATGGCTTCAGAAACTGACTTGTGTGTTCTTAATTTCTGAATGACCTTCAGGTGCAGTAAAGCCTGAAAGCCTTGACCCCCGATTGATATGTCCTCTGTGTGATTTCGTCTTCCCCTTTAACTATCTGCCAGAGCGCATTCGGGAAAAGTTACGATTTGGAATAAATCATGTAGGGGTAAGGCTTGCTGTGAGTGTTAGATCTGACATATCGCTTCTTGTTGTTTTCTTTGAACATCGATTTTTTTTTTTAAACCCTCGAATCGATCCATGCTGATATATAATGTAATACCTTTTGCCATAGACCGTTCCTAATTAATCAATAATTTCAACATAGCTTACTTACGGTTCTAGCAAAATGTACATAATGGTGTCATTGCGTCATCATATTTCGCATCAGCCTATAAAAGCCCACATCAGCCAACATATTCCTCTGACAATGGAAAAACAGAAAGCGGAAATTGACCCAATAGTCATTGGAGTTGTGACTTGCGATGTCCAGATGACCGTGTATGCACATTGACTGAAAACGGTCTATAAATAACAGGCGGTCGTCAGAACTTGATGAGCACACCGCACCTATTCAGGCGTTTAGAAATATCCCATTATAATGACAGTGGTGTGTTAGAATTAAACGGCGGTCTTAACTGTTATCGACAAGCCAGGCCTGGCTGCTTTTTAGTAAAGCAAATCAGCTGTCAGTCAAGGTGACTTAACTTCCCAGTCACGGTGAGAATCACAGTATGCGAGCTTCTCTGGCGTCTTGTGACACAAAGGCACATTATGCAGTAGAAATTGTATTACATATGTGCCTTTTTGTCATAAGACGGCAATGCTGGCAATAGGACTACTATCGGTATACCGGTATCAATGTCGGGAAGTTTTTGCACAGTGATAGTTAGCATTCAGACCTTTCTTCAGACGTAGTTGTTTACCTGTAATAACCAAAGTCTCTGAATACTGATTTCATTTAGTACAGCAACTGTGTTTAAAGTAACGTGGGTCTTGAAGACGGGCTTTAAAACTATTTTACCAAAAGACTACTACTTGCAGTGAATGTCACGACCTACTTCCTGGATATAAGCCATAATTGTGACGTAATTTTGCCTTAATATCCCTAAAATACCAAGTGAAAGAGAATACGACGATATTTATATTATTTTAGTGTCTGACTCGGTTTTAGCTTCATGGCAACAGTTTATGGGATCTTGAGGTTTGTGGTCTGCGCCTGTACAGTCCGACCCTCTACATCCTCTCTTGAGCCCAGTCTTAGGTCGAAGACCTGTGCTGCAAAAATATACATGTATATATTAATAAATATACATATACAAATATTACATGCAACGATGAAGAGGACCAAGCAATACCAAGAACTTGAAGAAGAATGTCAGCAAGAGCAAAAATAACACGTTTTAATAGCGCCTTCATAAGCAAAAGCATATTGAAAGCAATATCTCAGTATAATAAAATATAAACACATTTATTTTTTTCGTCCTGCTTTCTCAGAAATATGACATGAAACTGACGGAGAATGTTTGGAAACCGACTACTGAAAGATCAGAGCAGGAAAAGACACCCCCATTGGTAGAGAGAGAACCTGCATATAAAAAGGCATCGGTTACATCTGTGGAGGTATGACATTATGTTACACGTCATCAGCCTCACTTTTTAGTCGAAATACAGTCAAACCTGGTCAGATGAGCAACTGTATATCGCTGCCATCTGCTTGAGCGACCGGGTTTGACGGACGACCTTTTATACCTCCTCAGTTTCTAGCCTCCATATAAGAGCCACTGTCTACTGCAGCTATAACCATATTTTCTCATGTCCCAAATAGTAAACACAAAATACACTATATAAGGCTTGGTCTTTTGAATCCCAAAGGGGCTAATCAATGGCACTACGGTGGACTGTAGGGTAAAATGGGATTTCTTGTTCGTACGAATACACAATTTGTCATTTTAACCCATTTGCAACATATGACGTATCTTTCGGACCAAACAGCTCTTGGGCATACCGGAACAACGAAGAAGTAGCCTTTTCGTGCTTCATACGTTCTCAGACAATCTATTTAATAAGCTCGAGCTCGTAGAGCGCTCATAAGTACAGGCGAACGAAATCAAGAAAATGTGTTGTCTTCAGCATTTGAAATGCATGGCCCAACTAAGGGATTACAGTGGTACAGGGCAGCCCCAACTTACTGAAACAAGATGAAAACCAGAAAGAAAAGGTACTAATTTTGATATTGACCCCAAAAAATATTAAATAAGCTGTATAAGGCAACCATTTTGTCCATAGTGATCTCTTTTCTAAGAAAACAGATGGTGGTCGTTATATTCAGGTTTCACTGTGCGGAGTAACGAGAGGAATCGAAGACAGATCGGCGTCCTTCTTGGCAATAGCATCGTACTCCACAGAAATAAGGTTAAGAGAAAAATGATCGAATGTAAGCATTTCATTAACATGAAGAGATCAAGAAATCGAATTCTTCATAAAATTGTGAAGTCGGTGAATTTTTGGACTCGTAACGCCGATACAGTCTTTAATTTAGAACGGCCCAGAATTCTGAACACGGTGATACTTAAATATGATAGTCTCCTAAATTTGTGGAATACGGTCTTTACATCAACACGGGCGAAATGCTAGGTATAGGGAGGGGCATTAAGGGTCGTATTGTAAAGCTGGTTAAACTTTCGAATGACTACCTGCAAGGACCGGTCATTTTGATACAGGAGTGCTCGTTTGTAGACGCTTTTAAAAAGGATACAGAGGGCATGAAAATTTAATTTTTCTTTTCATCCGGGGGTGGAGGAGGGTAGGAAGGGTGTCACGCGGTTCCAGTTGTCTCTCGAATTTCGACGGCAAAATATTGGAGAGCTTGATATACAATTCTGAGACCCGCTTGTTTGGTCCTCGCAAGTGCGAGAAGGAGGTGGTCTTTTTATTCTGTTGAAGGTCCCACTGAGATTTTAAGCAATGACAGTGTCAGCCTCTAAGCAAGCCCACCCTGATGCAGAAAAGCTAGAAAGACGTGCTGTGATTTCCTATTGATGTTTGCTATTCCTATGTCTTAGCCTCATTTATTAGCGTGCGTACCATCGCCAATTCATGACATTTCCTCCTCTGACACAAGCCGTTGATAAAAAGTTCTACCACCAACTTTGAAACCACAGATGCTGGCCACCATTTTGCAGAGCTCCCACTTCTACCGGTGTTTGCAAAAGATTCCAAATTTTCTAACCAACATCTAGAAGCTGTGCACAACACCCCCACGAGACTAACATGCAGCAACAAAAACAGTAACCGTGGTGCAGAGATGTCTTTGAATCTGACATGGAGGATTGCACCCCAAACTACAAATTGGTGGATTAGTTTTGGTTATCCTTCCAATCGAAACACGAACGAAACCTNACCCCCTCCATGATGACACACAGTTATATCTCATGCTGAAAGATGCCTATTTCCTCGAGCAACATCCTCATGAGGGAGATGAAATTATAGAAAACGATACCAGTGGCGTCCATTCTGTAAACTGTTGTCACAGATAAGAAGGGGCTGCAGCGACAAATTGGCGTCGGTGCTTTAAAACTGATGACACAACATTGCAAATTGGTATGCGCATTATATTAGACTTAGCGTAACCGTCCTCTCAGCTACACCTTTATTTAATTTAGAACAAAGACAGACGACCAGACAAATATGACGGTTTGACTGAAGTCGCACACTATTTTATATTTAGCAGGACATAGAGTAGCATTTTTGTAGCGACTGTCAGACTTTTTAGAGTATTGTTTTATAGCCCTGTAATGTTCAGGACTTTTTTTTTCTTCGTTAAAAATTATGTCATACTAAAATTGTGTGGGTGCACGCAAAAACCCTTGAAATTTCTCCAAACTGAGTTATTGATAGAATATTGATTCCAATTTATTTTTGAATATTTTGCCCTTGGTTGAGGTCAGTATCGTTATTAGACCAAAGTTATGGACAAATTTGTAAAGTTACCGTTGCCATATAGATTTTGATAAAATTGAGATTAATATTAGGGAACAATATTTTTTTTGTAAAATAAAGTTCGTTTTGAAGATGAAAACACTTAGTCTATCATTATCAGTATATTGAACAGAAAAGTAAAATGCAGTTTCCGAAAAAGCATCTGGATCGAACGGATTTAAGTTTAAAAGCCATGCAGTAACGTTCATAAAAGCTGCCATCTTGAAACTAGATCTAGGCCTAAAAATATCAGTGATATAATGGATCGGATCAAAACTTTGCTAATGTTAATGGACTTTTCACCTTGGTTTTCAGTATAGAGGTAAACAAAATAAATATTAATCCTCTAGAACCAAAGGGTAGATCATCTTTTCCAAAAATTCTAGAAACTTCAAAACTAGCTTTAAAAAAAAGGCATAATGAATAAAGATCTGACGTCAAAAGTCGAAAAAAAATATTATGACATCAGTTATTTTACGTGTGCCTATGTATGGCAGGTGGGACTTAGAGGAACATAGCCAAATATGGCACACTGGGAACTTCAGACTGTTTCATTTCACATGGAACATCAGGTAGCAATTCCTTTCTTTGTTGGGGCAAAGATGTACTTGGTACTTAGTACATCTCACAGAAGACTGTGGGTGTTTGCACCGGGCTCGAACAGACCACCCCGGCATGTAGCCAATCATATCCATGCGGACAGGATCGTAGGGAGCTCGTTCTGATGCTGCCCGGACTGTTTTGGATGCTGATGGCGAGACACTTGGAGTACGATCAGGGACTCGACGAATGTTGATGAGGCTGAAAGCAAGTAGGCTTTGAAACTTGGAGAGTTTCATGGCTTTTTCATTCATCAGCGCACAGTGTCGACGGTGCCAAAGCCAAGCTGTCACGACCAGCATTGAGACAGAATGAAGAAATATGTACATCTTCTTGATTTGAGTGGGAACTTGTACTTACTTGTAGACGGAGACCAGGGAGTCTAAAAGGTCTACCCCGCCCATGAACTGATTGAATGTCTGAATTATGGCCGGGCAAGGAATGTCCACTCGCTCCTTGGCTTTTTTGTCGTACCGCTTGACATTGCCGACTGGCTCAGTTCCGACAATGATGAAATCAGGTCAACATTTTTGTTATCAAACCAACAAACCACAGTGGTGTTCGAGTTGAGCTCTACAATGCTGTCCATGGCACCACGTTTTTCTCTCCCCATCTCTTTCTCAGGTCTTCGCTCACAACCTTTCAGTCGTTCTCACGCACAGTCCCGACATACCACAATGATCTCTTCTTCAGTGCTTGAACGAGTTGCAGGCTCGAAAACAGGTTGTCTTCAAATATCTTATAGTTCATTCAGGCTTCAAGCTTGCTTGTCATTGCCATGACGACGTCGTCCCCTACACCCAAGTCAGTTTTGGTCTGTAGTCCTCGAGAGCCTTGTTACACATCGAAGTCATGCAGTATTCCATTGCTGCTTGTTCGTGCCCAGAGCTTGAAGCCCAATCTTTTTGGTTTACTTCTGATGTATTGCTTCAGCGATGAACGTCATTTGAAAGCGACCATAATTACATCCATGCTTTGGTTTTCCTCAGCCGGAATCTTGTCCAGACTCTGTCTAATGCCATTGATCCAGAGTCGAATTTTCTATAGGCGATCTTGCAACTTCTTGACTTCTGCATTGTTGACATATAGTCCTCACATTCACTCTCATCACATTCAGCTTGTTCCATGATATCTTCAATATCTGAATCACCACTCATTTCTGTGGACAGATAGAAGGACAGAAAGAATTTTAGAGACAAAACTGCGTAATGGATGGTTATAACTATTACTTGGACAAGCCAGTCAACCTGATGTTTAGCACTCTACTTTTTCATGCGGAGAGATAGGATTCAAATTCTGTGTTTTCTTCCTTTCTGCGGCTATGCACTAACCAGCAATTAGTGATACAGAATTGGTTTATATTCTGCAAACAAACTAACATATGGGTGCTGATACAGTATAAATGAAAATATTTTATTATGAATACTTTTAGATGAATGCACTTTGTAAAAATATATCACTGTGCGTGAAGAAAACAAGTATTTCGACACATGGACTCCACAAAGGCCCAAATGGGTCATATTTGACACACAGGAAAAATACCCTGGGCCTAGTGGGTCATATACAGTGATTTTTTTGGATGCTTATAATGAAGTTGTTCCTAACTTGCAGTCCAAAATATAATATTTATGCCATATAAATATAACTTTTTGTCATCATTATCATGCAAAAAAAGATCAAGTTTTGAACTCACCTCCATATGGTCCTTTTTGATTCAACTTGAGGCGGCAGTGAACAAGAAGTTTAAAGCGAGTGAAAAGTATGGATTTCAATGAAACGAAACAAACCGCATAATGGTGAAAAAGGTAAACAGCCGTGAAACAATTTCATTGCTAATGTTGCTAATCAGAGTTACTGATAATAAATTATTGTAGGGAAAAGTGTTGGCCATATATGGTACACTGGGACCTAGAGTGTTAAGAATATATATTGTTTTTTTCTTGTAAATCGCTAAATAAGTATCGAAAATTGCCTCTAAAAATTTCGTTTCAGCTGAATTCGAATGATCTGGCTTCGAAAAACAGATGAACTGTGCTCTTTGCCAAAGAAAAACTTCTGCGCACTTCACGCCATCGTGCAACGCAGTGAATGAACTCTCTTGTGGTATATAACACATCATAATTTGAAGAACAAAGGGCTTGCGTGCAGTCTTTTGAAAGACGCGAATGGCGATCAGGATATACACGTTTGTTTCACCCGGCCACTCGTCTTTTTAAACACAAAAAAACATCATCGAAATCTCTTTTTCATAAATAAAATTTACATGAAATGAAAGATAAATGAATGACCTATCTGATTTCGAAGAAATCTCAGTTTGACCCAGGAAGTCGAAATTCGACTTTTCAAGGCCCTAGCTTAAAATTACTCATGGCGAGATCTGACGGGTTTTTCCATGCGGCCACATAAGTTTCTTTCATGAGTATGCTTAACCCCCATTCGATGAAAAGATCCACAGACATTATGGCATCCGTCCTCTTCCTCTCAGTTTATGACATTTGATGGTTGTGTGTATAAACTACGCATTCTAGATCTAGACCGTTAATATTAATTAATACATGTACCGTATCAAGAACTCCTTGCAGAAAGTTATTTATTGACAGCTACCTCGGGGGTCTCTTATCGACCCCGCCTCTGATGTCAACAGGTTTGAATATACAGCCAGTGAGATGCCGAGAGGTAGCAACACCACCATAAGTGAGATGGAAAGAAATTCCCTTTAGTGGTTCCATTCCACACAGCATGATGTAGACTTTGTAAGAGATAGCTAACGTTCTTCTTCTTCTTCTTCTTCTTCTTCTTCTTCTTCTTCTTCTTCTTCTTATTATTATTATTATTATTATTATTATTATTATTATTATTATTATTATTATCACATGAGCTGTATTATTGTCTTTTTATTAGCTCTTGGATCTAGAACTTACGAATGATACCGTTCCAGTTCATTCTCATTATTTCATTTATATGTTAGTAAAAATGCTGACAGAAATGACACTATAGTCTACTGTTTGAATTATTATGTGAATCAAAACAGAGTGCCGGCATTTACAGGTATGAAGATGCCAATGTATTTATCACTGTTGGCTATATTAGGTTTTACACCTCTCATTAACTTATCCTGGGGTGCCGTTTCAAAATACTTTCCAAATATGTTGTTTAGCTCTTCCTCCAAATTTTGACACAAAGAAAAATGCACCTGAACCAGTTAGATTTTGAGAACTTAGGCAGTGAAGAAGACAACCTAATATTTTAGGCCTTTTCACACAGTAAACAGGGTAACCTTACTGACCTAGCAACAACCACAAATTTTATACCTGAGTGACTAAACCTCACCTATTCTGAGTCTACACATATATTTGCACCTATCTAAGCCTTTGAAATTAAAATCTAACCCCTTCCCCCCCTCCCCATGGCCAATATTTTGATTTTATAGGAACTATTTAAAATTGCATATTTTTATGCCAGGTGCTATTGGCATCTTCATACCTGAATAGTAGAAGTGGTCAAGTGATTGTATTCAACTGGCACTGCTACATTTCTATACCAATTCTACATCTAACTGCAAAATTTCAGATCTCTACTTAAAGCCAGTCAGGAATTATGATCATATTTGTAATACAACCCCATTCAATAAATTGGTAAGAAAATGAAGGCTTCATGATAGATGAGAAACATTTTTTTTAAAAACAGAATTAAATCTACAGAATAAAAACTAACTTCTTAACTTCAATGACAAAGGGCAAATGTTAAGTTGGGCTAGTGGTTTGGGAATGGGGTGGAGTACTAGGGGGTGGGGGTAGGGGGGAAGGTAGATCTATTAGTTATACTAACACTAGTGTCAGTGAAGTTACACTGATGGAGTTTAGATCTGGGTACATTTCCTAACTGGGGGGAGGGAGGGGGGAATAAGAGGGAGGTAAGGGTAAACTAAGGACTTGAAGTATGGGAAGGGGACAGGAGGTGTAAGGTGTTTGTGGGGGTGGAAGTGGGTGGGTTGGGAAGTAAATAATATAGCATATAGTCAATTTATTTACTGTTTATTGGAAAAAGGGGGGGGCAGGGCTTGGCAGGAGATTCATTTGGGGGAGGGGGGAACTGGGTGGTAAAACTAGATGTAAACAAACAATTTCAACTGAAAATACAGTGCTAACTGGTCAACTTACCTCTAGTCTAGTCCAGTCGTTCAGAGCCTCTTTCGACAAATGCTGGAACGGAGACCAGAACGGCTTTTCCCTGCAATTTGCCACTTTCTGCCACAAATATGGAAGCTTCTACCCTCTGCTCAATCTGAAGCACTGCATTCCAATTGTACAGCTGACTGGAACTGGAAAAGAAGATGGGGAAAGAGATTTAGAACAGTTTTAGCAGTTCACTATGTGTCAGGGTACTTCTTTCTTAAGGTATGAAGATGCCAATGTATTTTTCACTGTTGGCTATATTAGGTTTTACACCTCTCATTAACTTATCCTGGGGTGCCGTTTCAAAATACTTTCCAAATATGTTGTTTAGCTCTTGCTCCAAATTTTGACACAAAGAAAAATGCACCTGAACCAGTTAGATTTTGAGAACTTAGGCAGTGAAGCAGACAACCTAATATTTTAGGCCTTTTCACTCACTAAACAGGGTAACTTTACTCACCTAGCAACAACCACAAATTTTATACCTGAGTGACTAAACCTCACCTATTCTGAGTCTACACATATATTTGCACCTATCTAAGCCTTTGAAATTAAAATCCAACCCCTTCCCCCCTCCCCATGGCCAATTTTCTGATGTTATAGGGACTATTTAAAATTGCATATTTTTATGCCAGGTGCTATTGGCATCTTTTATACCTACAAGACTATCATTGCTATCGACTATCGACAGAGGAGGTGCTAGGTGAGGAGAATGATTGTTATGACTGGTTAAAGAATTTTTATAATGCCTCAATGAATGAGGGTCACCTGTAAAAGGATGATAGGAAAGAAATCAAGACAGGTGGTGAAATAATTCCCGACCATGTAAATATTCTAGATTTCACCTGCTATCACAAGTTCAAGGGTGGTGAAAAAGGCAAGTTGTCTGGAAGAATAACCCTGGCTATCAAAATACCATCATAGGAATGATTTCAATCACAGAGCCAGCAGATTATTGGATGTGATACTGTATTTCAGGGGTGACAATTGCAAAGAGCACCATACAGATGTGTAAATGCAGTCAATAATTAAGCATACATATGTTACTATATTCATTATTATCCCTGCGTTTGCCTTAGAAAGGCTGTATTAGTGAGTCTGTAAGAGTGCATGTGAGTGTCATGTGTTTATATTTCCATCAAGTGCCAGAAGATGCACAGTTTATATGTATTTTCTACTTGATCTTAATAAAGGATTGTTGTGGTTGCCAACTCTTTGATTTTACAGTCTTGCTGAGAATCAGCGAATTCAACATGTAATGTGTTGTTCTGCCATCAAGCAAACCAAAAGCAACAAAAGATTAGAGAAACAAAGCTAAATGTAAGAATTTTAAAACAACAAAGGCGTTATGTGAATACACTTGCATCAATTTTTAATCACCTTGAGATAGCCCCATATTAATTAACAACCTCAATCTGTCACGGAGCTCGGCGTTCGGATAAAAATTGATTGAGATTTGCCGAGCTTCGTGGTTGCAGTTATTAGGGGCATGATTAGGGTATGCGATAAGAATCTTTTCACTATGACTCTGAGAGAGGGAGGGAGAGGGAGAGACACACAGAGAGAGAAAGAATATCATTAATTTTTCATACAGAAGGTTTGTGTTCGACCCACACCGCTAGGGTTCCAGGGTAGCATAAGACGGCCATGTTTGGAGTAAAGTCTGCTATAGCAAGATAGCAAAAAGTTTAAAATTAATCAAATGAACACTCGGCTGACTCCTGCTGACTCTTGAGCTTCCTCTTTTTTAAGTTTCACCGACTTCTTTTTTTTTTTCTTTTAACAAACTTTTCTTCACCCTCCGGAGTGGACCTCTTAAAAGCCCTGGGCTCCTGGGATAGGACCTTTCTGCTCATGTGTAAATTCGCCATTAATTTAAGCAATATTCATTATGATAATTTGTTGCTTTAGCTTGTCAAAATAAGCGCTGTCTTCCCTCCCCAAATTGCATTGCTTTGATAAATACTTGCAATCCCCCGCCCCTCCCCTCCTCCAACGCATGTACAAGTGGAGCCTTCATAGATACCGTTAGTATATTAGATAGGGAGAGTATTCCAACACCAACCACAAACAAATAAAGAAAAAGCCAGTGATAACTAGCTAGAAACCCTGGAGAAGCAGCATACCATTATTACTCTTGCTAACCATTACCACCTCCCCTGACTATTGTAATATCATTCGTGTCGCCCTCATCGTATTTCATCCTCCTCATTTTATGTTTCATGATTTTTACAGTCATCATTACTGCTTCGTCCATAACCTTCAAACAGTGATTCTTAATTCGTATTCATTATTTTAAATACAAAGCTGTCACCTCCCATTTATTAGGACGAACTGTTTGGAATGGCTCATTTAGATATTCTAGAAATACAGTAACAAAACTCTTTGTGACGTGTAACGCATGTCATCTACATCTACTAGCCATAGGACAATCAAGTTTCACACTCTAAATTATGTAAACTAACTCACGAAGGAAACATTGTCGGCTGGGTCTTCTGATGTATTTATGTCTGTATGTTGTCGAGAAGGCAAAAAAAAAAAATGACTGGAGTGTAATAATTTAACAAATTTGAATTTTATTCCAGAGGCCTTTACACACAATAGCCGATGGGTATAATCTCCTATGGATGGCCTCGGACCATTTTTTTTTAAATGACGAGTGTCTTTTTTATTAAAATTTCTTTGTCGTGACGAAATTACAGCATCTTAATCAATGAAACTGCAACAATGTATACATTGCATGTGTTTCTCTCGGTATGTTTATGTGTTAAAAACTTATTTCAGTTTCCATTTTAATTGTTTAAGTTATTTTATTTGGATTTTTTTTTTTGCCCCCTAGTCTAGGTGTTTCACTTGTTGACATATACTGTCCCATTCCATAAAGATGAGGTGTGGAAATGACAAGATTGCATACACCCTCTTTAAGAGCATGATGAAGAGAGCTGGATTTAAATGTTCGTAATACAGCAGACAACAGTTAAAACGAAAACGGTTAAACCGAAACTATCGCTAAGGCGAAAGGAACGCAGAAGCCTCGCTCATATTTCCTTCTTAGGCTTCTATGTGTAAACCGACACTGTGTTTAAACCGGACATAATTCTTTGGTGTCGGGATTTTCGTTTAACTATTGTCTACTATAATAAAATGGATCTGACATCATTATGTTCTAAAGTTCCTAAACTAGTACTGTAAAAACCTGATAACACAAATTGCAGGATACCACAGAAATGTGTTCGCGTTATCAAGAAATTGTGTAAACAAGAGTACATTGGAGATAAGGGAGATGGCCCATTTGATACCAGACGCCATATGGATAAACCAGTCCGGATGGTTACGTTACAGAAGACTCATTTTGGGGGGGGNGGGGGGGAGGGAGGGAGAGGGGCATATCTCGCTAAATGGTCGGAGGAGATAAAGCCATTATGTAGCGAGCGGAGTAATGGTGGAGCGTCGTGGGTGGGAAACGTCGTGCTGGCAATGCAAACAAAAAAGGAGAGTTTAAGCAAAAACAACGGTGCGGCCCTAAAGTTGTTCGCGTTATCGAGATCCTTTAGGCTTTTAGTTCGTGTAAACGGGAATTGAAATGCATAGATTAAAGAACGAAAAAAAAAACCGGGGACTTTTTTTTTTCATGTAAACAGAAATTTCGCGTTAAAAAAGTTTGTGTTAAGTGAAGTCTACTGTACTTATTTTTTGATTCATTGAGTCATCACAATCAGGCTAAAAATTTGGAATAAAATGATAACTGATAGTGATACTTTCGTGTAGGACTTGATATTTACATGTCAACACACAGATTCACAGATATACATGTAACACTAATAGTCCCTACTTGGAGTGAGTCGTTAGTTTGCCCAGAGGTGCCTGGAAATCTGTCGTTCTGAACTTTCGACATCTCCTCCTACTACATTGCATCAGATATAAAAATGTGGCATTAGATCTGAAATCCGGGGTGACAATCATGACAGACTCACTGTAGTGTGTAGTGTGCGATGGCTGATGATAATAGAGGTCACACATTGATTTCAAAGTAACTTGATGATTGGGTGGATCAGTGGTGGCTCGATGGTGATGGATGTTGGCAAGATTCCAAGGGGCATGCTCTCTCTCTCTCTCTCTCTCTCTCTCTCTCTCTCTCTCTCTCTCTNCACTCTCTCTCTCTCTCTCTCTCACTTTCTCTTTCTCTCTCTCTCTCTCACTCTCTCTCTCACTCTCTCTCTTTCTCTCTCTCCTTCCTCCCTATGATTCAAGTATGATGCACTTTTTTGCATCAAAATGAAGTGTACATTTGTCCATTGAACAGATGAAGAAAACATTTTCAGTGACATAATATCTACTGCTTTATACAGCATTGGCCCTGAAAATCTGTTTCTATTTCGACCCATACCAAAAGGAAAGCAGACAACGAGAGACTTTCAGTTTCAGTGTAGATGGTGGTGGTTACGACGCTACTTTCGGCTTACTTTTTTTTTATGCTCCGTGAAACTGAAAGTGGCGGAGGTAAAGTGTGCGCAGTCTGTAGAGATTAGACTAGTTAGGAAATTCGATTTTTTGTTTGCCCCCATGGTGTTTCATGTGTTGACATACTGTCCTATGATTTTAAATTTGTAAATGAAACTGTTAATCAACGGCTCTATGGAGAGGAGCATGTGGTAAGAATCAGCGGTGGTATGTATACTAATAAATGAGGCAAAATGTAGCCAACAGTATTTAAAAGTCATAACACTCTTTTCTAACGCTTCCGCACCAGTCGCAGCCATTTGGCTTGCTTAGAGACCTACACTTCCGTTGTTTAGAATCTCCGAGGAACCACCCACGAAATGAAGGACCGTCGTTTTCAAGCACCCTAGGGGATCAAACAAAAAAAGCAGTATTGACAGACTCATTGCAAAGTGAAGGAGGCGGGGGGAGGGAGGGATGTGAAGCGTCAGTGAACTATCATCACGTTTCTC
>JAWQUT010000011.1:3108-28209 GCA_033807755.1 Ellobium chinense | reverse complement strand
AGAGGGGGGACATGTACGGCTAAATGGTCGGGAGAGGCAAAGCCATTACACAGCGAGCGGGGTGATGGTGGAGCGTCGTGGGTGGAAAACGTCGCGCTGGCAATGTAAACGAAAAAGGAGAGTTCAAGCAAAAACAACGGTGCGGCCCAAAAGTTGTTCGCGTTATCGAGATCCTTTAGAATTTTAATTCGTGTAAACGGAATTTGGAATGCATAGATTATAGAGCGAAAAAAAACACGGGGACTTTTTTTTTTCGTGCAAACAGAACTTTAGCGTTAAACGGGTGTGTGTTAAGTGAAGTCTTCTGTACAAGATAGTAGGGCATATAAAACGCGCAATGGCAGAATTCGCAATTTTGATGTCTAATGACTATTGCAAAATCTTTCACTCATCTATCGACATTAGATTCGCTCCGAAAAAAAATGGTTTAATGACGGACTGTGTCTTGTCATCAGGTAAATTCCATAAAGTTGGCTTTAAACATGTTGACCAAGATGAATAGGAAAAAATAAAATCCACAGTTTCGGGAAATGACTTGTGCCGAAAGATTCTGGCCCAGAAGTTTCACATCGACCGCTCTCGTCATTTATTCGTCCTCTGTTTTGCTCACTGACAACCCTGCACACAGTTGCGACCCTTGTCTGCAGCCAAATACCACACAAGTATAAGGAAGGGATTATTATTTACTGCTACACATTAATGTATCCTACCTGCTGTTACCAGCCATCCAGCATCAGGATCTATCTTTTCCTTCATCTCCAGGGTGGCATGAAAGCTGTGATGTGGACAGACACTTTCCAGATGACGACAATCTTGATCAGTCTAGTTTTTATGCTTATCAGGTCTTCCCATGTGGTGGGAGGCTGGGACGTGATGTGGGATTCTGCAGTCAGGACTGAACGGGTCTTGTTAACAGAGTCAGTTGCCGTTGTCGTCATCAGCATCATCATTATTATCATCATTGATTATGAGTAATATATTAAAAATATATATTAAGGAACTGTATACCAGTCGATGTTAAACAATTTAATAATTATAACACAATAGGGAGTAGGAATTTCACAAATAAAAATCACAATCTAATAAGAATCTCTAGTGGTAAAATTTGCCAAATTTTCGGTCGCTAGACCTTCATCAGGGCGACTAAAATACTACAATGATTAAAAATGTAACATGTAACTATAAAAGAAAAGAAAGAGCCGACACAGTCTACCAAGCGCACTCACATTTGCACACAAGTTCACGTATGAATAAATGCATACAAATACATACTCACGCTCAGACCAGCTAAAAGACATGCATGGATCATGAAGGGTTACTTTAACTAAGGAGAAGGGGGAGAGTGCGGCCCCGGGAAGGCACGAAATAAAAAACAGAAAGCGGCAAGAAAAGGGAGAGTAGGACGGGTGGCGGTGGGAAGTCCCAAGACTGTGAAAAAAAGAATTTGGGGACGTAGGGAGGGTAGGAGCGAGGTAGGGGGAGGAGACCTACATGTACAAAGACAATGGAATTAAGTGTGGAGTTTAAGAGTTTTGAGATACGGTTCTCCAACATTGAGACAACCGTTGATGGAGTGGCATTAAAGCTGCCAGATTCAGGCAGATTCACGTTTGTCCATGTTTTCTTGGGTGGGGTTTTGGACTAATTCTATGCCTGTAAGTTGCATATCAGAGATAGAGTGGTTGGGCAGGTTGAAATGAAGGGCAACTACTTGTTCAAGTTTTTTTGTTTTTGTTTTGACGGTTGAGCGATGGTTAGCAAAGCGACTGCGTAGGGTTTTGGTGGTCTGTCCGGTGTATTGTATCAGGCATTGTTTGCAGGTGATTGTGTAGATGACATTAGAAGAAGCACAGGTTAAAGACTGTTTAATTAAATGATTTTGATTAGTAGTGATGGATTTAATGTGAGTGGCGGGGGTGACAAAGGCACAGGTTTTGCATCTGGGTTTCAAACAGGCAGTGAACCCACCATTATCATAGCGCCATTGCCACCATAGCTTGAGCATTCACTTATGATCCTTGATGCAGTGTGTGAGCGCTGGAGTACACACAGCGCTCATTATTAGATCCAGCCCAGCGCATCTATAATTTGCATTCGTCATGTAATATGTAGTCTTCCTTTCTTGCCAGGATGTCTATCTAAGAGTCGTCCAGTGGCAAACCCTGATAACTGAGAAAAGGCATTTCAGTGTATGTCTTAGAGTGTAGTCTAGAAGTGTATTCCTCTGTGGCATGACTGATCATACGTCTGTCCCAAGAACAACTAGCTTTGCTCGTAACTTTTAGTAGGGAGTCAACGTTTGTTGTAGGGAGTTGGCTTGCACATAATAATATTGGCAATGCTTCGCTAAATCGAATTAATGACAGCATCGGATTCTGGTGTTTCAGCGAAAAAGTAAATGATACACTCACCTCTTGCCAAGGCATTATAGTACAGGTATTACTGCCTATCATCTGACACAGTCATTGCAGCGCCAGCGATGACATCGGCCTTCCCCTCCCTTTTAAACTTAAATGACACTAGAATTTCATTACTTTGTATAATCGGGTGGCACGGCATAATATGGTATTCATTCTTTATTATTAAGGGAGAGGAATGTGAGCTCAGTCTGATAATTTTTCGGATGTTAGTCTACATGTTATTTTAGGAAAGTGCGTCACTAGGCATTTTTACCAAATTACTGTGAAGGATCAATTTTGAGAATAAAGGCCGAAAAAAACCTACTCTAGAAAATTTCATGCACCTGCCGGGAATCGAACCAGAGTCTCTCAGCTTTCAAGTTTGAACGTGTTACCACTACACTACAGGGAGCTAACTTCACAACAATGTAATTCTTAAATACCTACTACCTGAATATTGTTTCCTAACCTCCACGTGCGAACCTAATGTTCACCCGTGACCCTAACACACTTCCCGACTGCTCACATTTGAGATATGACCACATCAGAATAGGTCTGTGTTTTTCATTTGGCCAGTTTCCGTGCAGACCCAACAGTAAGACACACTGTATGGTCCTTAGTGATCGGAGGCTACTTCACCTGGGTGGTGTGCTACGGTGTAAACCAGGCGCAAGTTCAAAGGTCATGTTGTTGTCCCAGTTTGAGGACTGCACAAGTGTAAGTTGTCTTTTTTAATAACCTGAAGGTATGCAGTAAGAGCAATAGGTAAACATCGCATGTTATTTTGCTTTTCTATTAAATTAATGATTCAGAACGCTCTACGGAATTGGCGGCATGGTGTTGTAGGATATCCAAGGCAATAAAGGTCACAGTTGCCTTTTTTTTTTAATATTCTGAAGAATGCAATAAAAGCAGTCGATACAATTTGCAATTTATTTCACCTTTCTGTCATTGTCTTTGTGGCTAATGGTCAAGAATGCCCTGAGGAAGTATCGGCATAGTGCTGATAAAGCTCATAGTTGTCTTTTATTGATATTCTGAAAGAATGCAATGAAAGCAGGAAGTATACTTTGCCATTTACGTTACCTTTCAATCATTCATATTTTTCTGCCTCAAAGGTGATGAATTTAGGGCAACTGTCATTTGCGACAGCACTAGCTGTTTGACACCAGATTTCACTCACGTCTCTTACACACCTTTATGCATGATCTGAAGGAGATTTTTCCTGATTTTCTGTCAGGATTCAAAGTTATTTCATTTACTATCAAACGGTTATGTTAGTTTCTGATAATTCTGCATCAAGGGAGAAAATCCAAAACAGCCTCCATAGAATCATGCACAAGGATCTCTCAGAGTCATGAGTGAAGTCCGGTGTCAAACAATTGCTGTCATCGCTAACGATACTTGTTTTAAGATCACTACCTATAAGGGAGAAGAATGCACCATTCAGCGCTTTGGTGTGTAATCCTGCATAGAAATCCAATGCACTCATAGAAATAAGTTGCACACCATGTGATGTGCATTACAGACTCTAGAAAAGGGTAGTGCTTCTCCTTAAAGCACCGCAATGAGAGCAATGGATAAACATTGCCAATTATTTTATGTTTCTGTCGTTGTCACTATGGTTAATGAGCAAGAATGCTCTGGGGAATTGTCGGCATAATGCCATGGTGCATCCATGATAATAAGAGTCACATAAATGTTGAGCTGTTGTGATTGGTTTCCCGCTCCTTTGCTTTAATACACTGTAGGAAAACACATTTTTGGGCCGGGTAAGGTACACCTCAGCTTTAGGTTTTAGACAGGTAAATTATTTTATTTTTTAAGTTATTTTCATTGATTGTAATGACCTGCTTGAGCTGATCTTTTTAAAAAGGCTTTCATTTCCGGCGGCTTATTACTCCTTCGTGTTTATTTTTTGCGAGACCTCTTAAACGCTTCCAGGTTCACAAGTTCATTGTTTATTAGGCCATAGGCCAATCACAACTTTACATTTCATTGACACAAAATGCAACAACATAAGAAAGGAAAACAAAATGCAACCATGACATAAAACCTATCAGCAAGCCACAATCCCACCATGTACTGCAAATCTTTCAGCTATAACATACTCATTCTTTTTGCATCTAGATTCTAAATTTACACTTGCTGAATGACGAAATTCGCATTTTTATTTTTAGCTGTGGCAATAATGTTTGGAGAACAGGAATTTACTATTCTTAATAACTTTTCTTTAATGATCGGAGAAAATGAACCGTGCTTACTTCTTAAAAACCCATCCTTGAATGACTTTGAAATCATCATCACATTCTGCCACTCACAATTATTTGTTGACATCCATATATATCAAGAAAAATACGGCGCAACAGTAATAGTAAATATGAAGTTTCGGACACCTCAGAGAACATTTGCTGCATAAGAGCTGTCAAAATATCAGACGGCAAAAAGGTGGCGATTTAGATAGATCGCTTGGGGCATAGCCTGCGATTTGCTCGTAGTCAGTAGGACGGTCCTAAAATATTATTACTATAATTATAATTTTAAAACCTCTTACTACTTTTGCAGTAATAACAAGCATTGTACATTTGCATGGTTTGTATTTCTTGAGTAACATTGTCTTGCACCTCGATAGTAACATCCTTATTAACAATCCTTTCTCTTTTTACACTTACTTTGTTTTAACGCCAGGGCCCTTTGGTTAAATGTCCCCGGTCTGTGGATCATACTATACCTCACCTGCCTGATTGGTTTGTTCATGGCAACCTTCTATGAACACTGTGACCCACTGAAAGCCAAGTTAGTCAATGATGCCAACCAGGTGCGTATACTAGCTTTTTACACTTGTGTTAAATGTCAGCAGTTTACAGAATGTCGTATTGTGTACTTTGGGCAGGCTCGCTTAAAAAACTTCTCGCACTTATTAAAAGGCCGAATCACTGATTATGTACAACCTGTTATTCTGCAAATATATAAAATCCCCCCTCCCACCTTTTTTGGTCCCAACCACCCAATGTCGGAGCGTAGAAACAAGTAAAAAGTTTTCTCATCTAGATCAAGCATCCAATTTCAGGTACAATTTGAGCCATATAAATATAAAAAGTAAGGTGTCTCAGGCCTATGTATTAGCACGTGATCGAAACCAGCCTAATAAAAAATTAGGGACCAAGTCAGAAGAAAAGATGACCGTCTTTGAAAGAGACTTATCGAACAGTTTTGGGCGGTGACACCCTTTTAGTTTCCTTTTAAAAGATAGGGCAAAGAGTCCATGGGTGAAAAATTCCGAAATCGCGGTAAAATTTGTAGAGTAACACATTTCGTTTATGCGGTTGAAAGAAGAAAGAAAAAAAATCAATGACATAAAATAACTCCCACTGGTCCCCATTTCGACAGGTTGGCATAATTTGTTAGAAATAACATGATCTTTATGAAAATGCACAAAATACTCAGTCAGCATGTCTTGTAAGTCTTAGTAATCTGTATTAAATATTTTAAGAAGGCATACAGAGTCGGCAGCATGGGTGATGTGCTGATATTGCATGATGTGTATTTTGATCTCCCACCTCTTAGAACTCCTTTAGGGTTTTCTTTCGTTTTAATATCTTTTATACGAAACTATTCACGACTATATAGGTAGATGCCTAATGAAAAATGCGTGTATGTTATGCACTTATGAGCTAAGTAGTAAGCACAAGGCGTTTGGCTCTGTCAGGCCCACCGAAGTTTATTTTGCGAGAAGGCATGAGAATGAACACGTCTATTCGCCACTGAGTCTGCTAAGAGTTCTAACACTGACAGGAACTTCAAGGACAAGAAGACATTTTGTAGTCGGTTTATTTTGTTTGATTCTCAACACTTGTCCTTAACAGTTGCCTGGCCTAAGCAGTCTTTGTTGTGTACGTGCATAAAAGCAGATAGGCCTAACATCTCTTTAATGGCGGCATCATCATACATGTACACATTATAGTAACAAATCATTTAGCACACTCGCAACAGCAGAAATTAGATCTGCAGCACAGTGGCTCTAAATTCTTGTCGTTCAGTTGTACTAATCTTTGGCCGTTTGCATCATCCTTGCGTTAACTAAAGTACTGCGCTAACCACAGTGAACACTACTATTGTTTGAGAGCCTTCCATGTCTACCGCAGTGTGTTAACTAACTTATGGATTATGCATACGACCACTGCAATCTCCATAACTGCAAACTTCCACAGCTGCTGCCATTATTTGTCATGGATGCTCTAGTTGACACAGCAGGTCTTCCAGGTCTTTTCGTGGTTAGTCTTTTCAGTGGCGCTCTCAGGTATGCATAAGACTTCTAATCTCACTGAATCCGGACACGGCAAGTCATGCCACGTCATGTCATGTCACGTCGTATTACGTTGCCCAAATATTATAATGTCCTGTCTTTCTTCCTGTGAATAGGACGTAGCTCATTCCAGGGGATTTAGTGTATGTCGTGACGCGATTTTTAATTCAGCAAACAGTGGCACACAAAACACAGATTTTAATTTATCCCTACGCGAGATGTCACGTACTAAACTCCCATGTCTCCATGTGGACCATACTGGTTTTCTCTGGAGTGTCTGTAACAACTAATTGTTCTTGTTGACTGCGCGTTGCTATACTTGCTAATGATGTTCCTTTGAGAGTTTGAACTCTCCTGCCGACGGTGGCCTTTCACAAACTCCGGGAGATGGCTGTTAGTGTTTTTGTAGATTAAAGATAAAATACTTATTCTGTGGGTATGTCTGCGTCCGGATTTGTCGTGTCGTGCCGTGTTCGGACCTGTACACCCTTCTTGATGGTTGTTTTATTGAATATAATGGTGATTTCTGCGCAGGAACAACAACAACAACAACAACCAGAAAAAATGTACCCATGATAAGATACAATGTTGGATGTACTCTCCCTTGCACGAAAAATACAAGCGGCCTACTGGATTCAGTGGTTCTTTAGTTAGAGTGATCGATTTTCTATTCTTCTTGTTTTTGTTGCAGCAGCTACTGCTGTTGCTGTAGTGTTCTTGTCGTTGTTGCTTCAGTTGTTGTTGTTATTGTAGTTGTTGTTGCTCCTATGTTGCTGTTGATGTTGCTGCTACTGCCGCTGCCGCTGTTGTTGCTGCTGCTGCCTTTTTCTTTTTTTGCTCTTGTGCTGTCTTAGTAAGTTCACCAGGCACACATTTCAAATTATGTTTTAGACGCATTTTTTATTTATTTATTTTATTAAATTTTATATGAAGTTGGATGAAGTTCTGTTCCAAATTACTTTTAACTGCCGATAGTGTTATGAGGTCCCCCTCGTCCTAACTACTTCATACATACATAAAAGACAAAAGAGGATCATTCAATACATTTCTAGTTTAATCTAAAGCCCGACAGGCTATCAACAAAGAAGAATACAAGCTTACAATAATAATTAAAGGTATATGCAATAATCCATCATTTAGGTAGTAATTAGTCTCACAATTATTGCGTCCTAAAATTCCCACTGGGGTAAAGGCTCCACAGTAAGTATCTCCTATGAGGTCCTTATAACATCACCTCACTCATCATAATCTCACTTCATTCACCCATTCAATAAGCAGTATCAAGGTTTCAGGAAACCTAAGTAGATAGTACTAATATGTTCGGTAGAGCTTCGATCTAGTGATGGGGCCGCACCTGGGTATGCTATCCCTGGCTAAGTGCGGGTCGAGATTCCTGACTCTCCTCCTCCTGTACTCTCACCGACGACTGTCACTGACATAGCATGGGGTCACGACTAGGCTGGCATTGACATGGATTCCAGTCTGGGCTGGCACTGACAACGTAAGGCTAATAGCCGGGTCTCGTGTCTGCCGACACGGAGCTCCTCATCTTGGGACCCTTTAGTAATAAAACCCATATTTAAGTAATCTATTGCTAAAATAGGATAATCTCCATCTGCTGAAATAGGGAGTTGATTATTTATGACATTTATACCCTGGCTGTCATGCCTCCCATGCTGTCTTTATTTCTACCCTCCTATTATTCTTATCGTGCACTCCCAGCTACTTATAAAGTACAAATAATACCTTCTTCCCGACATTCCCATCATAGTACAATACGCTAACACTGCAACACTTCTCTTTTCACTCTCACAGTATTACCAATGTCATGTAATATATATCATATCATAATATCATCAATACTTTCTCACTGACTACGCATCGCTCTTTAGTCGCTGCTCCTAGTTCACATCAGCATTTCATTTAACACATGCGTTAATATCAGATCATTACTCTTGCTATGTTTCTAAGCCCAGATTACATCATAGGTTAAATATCTAGGCCTATCTTATCCTCTCTATAAGTTTAAGAACACACTTACGAGAAGGCCTGAATCAATCAATCAAACGCACACTCTTGGTCACAATATCACTCTGTCGTGCATATCGTCTCATGCGCAAGCACATACGAGTATTGGGGAGCTGCTCGACTGAACTTTTGAGCGAGCTTATAGTAATCCTTTCTCTCGTCCGTTCACTCCCTCATTCTCCCGCTATCTCGTGCTCCACGTACATTGCTTAAAAGTAGTCAGTAGTCTAGACACTGACCCCAAAATTCCATTTTCGAGTGAGCGCTCTAACCTTGGGTGACCTCGTGACAGATAGCATGTAATCTAGTTGAGTGGTACTGAGTGCATTACGCTGGCCACCGAAGAGGCTCATCCGAACTCAGATCTGCCCTACGAATGAAATACCGTTTGTTTCTGCACCAGCCAGAACCTATGACATTTGAAAGTCAAAAACGTCATATTAATTTCGGCCATTTGACAAACTTACAGTCTTAACAGACGCAGATGACGATGACGCTGTCGTACTGTGGCGAGTATAATGATAAAGGAATGCTAGTGCCGGGCAGTATCATTTCTAGGTTGTTTGTTTGTTTGTTTGTTTGTTCCCGCTCCTTTCCGACTGGCGCTTCGGTATTAATTAGTGCTTAAATTAGTTTTTCATTCTGTGGGCTGGTGAGCAACGATACTGCAACGTTCTGGATACTTTGTATGTCGATTAGTGTCGGAAGTATCAGAAGTTTCGAAGATAATGTTAACCTTCTCCGATCCTCTTTATCAAACTTTCTTTCGGTATCCCTATAACAAGGCCCAGCGGTATCAAAAGATATCGCAGAGATCGAAACTAACTTCGATCCTCCTCCTCCTCCAACGCTCAGTCTTAAACTAGCTACCTGTTTCTCCGAGTCAAAGCCTATTAAGATCAAAAGATATTGAAATTATCGAAATGTTCGAAAGTATCGAAATAGCTGCCTGGCACTAAGTATCAGAATCGAACAGAATCGATAATGTCTACATGAGATTTGAAGGCAGAGTATGGCAGTACTTACATACATCAGGTATCGGTCCAACACTAAAGAATGCTGATATGAGGATGGATGTAGAGTGATGTTACTCCTTTATCTGCCTGTGAGTTCTGAAACGTGACAATGACAGCAACTGCCAGTGAAGAATCAGAGTCAGTGGCGACGATGGCTCTAGATTTAATGACTAGGGCCGCAAATGTTTGGTGTCCCCCTCCCCGCCCCCGCACCCNACCCTCCCTCCTCCTACCGGACGTAACTGAAAGGAGCGAACGGAAGGATCCTTTTATTTTTTAGATGGTCCCTCAGGGATTGTGGGCAACGTAAGTGTGAATCTCTAAGCAAGCCAAGATGGCTATGATTAATGTGGAAAACCTAGAAAAGAGTGCGCTGACTTACGAATGGTATGTGCTATACTTATTTCTTTGCCTCATTTAGTAGCATTATATCACCGCTGATTCTTGACACATCCTCCTCTGACGCAAGGCCAGTGATAAAAAAAAAACACCAACTCCAGTGTGATGTTTTTTACCTTTTCCGCAGCACTTTATCATCAGGCCTGAACGCTATTTCAGCTGTGGTCATGCAAGATGTAATTAAGCCCTTTTGCTTGTACGATATGAGTGATCAACGAGCGACGCACATCACTATGGGGACAAGTATGTGTACCTATATCATTGTCAGTTGTGTGTGTGTGTGTTTGTTTGTGTGTGTGTGTGTGTGTATGTATATGTGCGTGTGTGTGCGTCTGTGTGCGTCTGTGTGTGTGTGTGTATGTGTGAGTGTGTGTTGTATGTATCCGTGTGTGTATATGTGTGTGACAGTGTGTTTGTGTATGTTTGTGTGTTTGTGTGTGTGTGCGTGTTTTAATTTGAAATTCACTCGTTGACAGATTATTTGATTTAGATTTACATTCGTCTCGGAAGCTGAGTCGCTTCTTAGATATAAATCTCGACAGATGTAAGCATGGCCTAATCCCATGCTCATTAGCATCCCTCTGCTAATACCTGACAGCTGATAGCCTCACTGTATTCTCTTCGGTTAAAATTTCATACGGTCATAATTAAACCTATGTTCATCTGATCTGATACTCAGTAAGTAAAATAAAATACCCGAGCAAGGCACTGCGTATAGTCGTATTTTGATTAAGCAAACTTACGTACAAGGTTAGTCTAAACTATTTTAAAAGTCTCGTAAACAATGTTATGGTAATTAATCTATTAATATTTAAGAACGTTGTTTTCATTGATATGTAAAGCTGTTGCTACTGAGGCTAACTCATTGCACAGTTTGAACTTAATCCAATCTGAAGAATTTCGAGCTGAATTTTAAACCTCATGTTGCTAAGAGGAAAGGGAAAATACAATAAGTCTATAATTAATATTAAACAAGCCAGCTAATTTCGTGTTGTTGTTTTTTTTTTAAGTAAAGCAACAGCATTTCAAACATCGATACCTCATGAGATTAAACAGATTACAAAAAACCAAAAGCCTAATGAAATTGAATACATGTCTTAATTGACTGCGCTTGCTCACGTGAGCAGTGTCTGCGTGACCCAATACATGTACTACGAGATTAAGAACAGCGAATTAACATAGTGTACTTATCAGTTTATCGCAGAATCAGGTTTGCTCTACAGCTACAGTTTAAACATTGCTTTTACGCTTTCTGTCATGTTTTGCAAAATTCAGTCGCACCGTTTTCTTCATTTTATCAAATGGATGTTCATAGTTACTGGTAGTCATCAAGTGCTTACAAATCTGGCAGTATACTCAATATTTACAGCAAATGTTTCCAGTGGTAGGCTTATCTATATTTAAAGCAACATTTTGGGCCAGGCGAAGTTTTTAAAAAAAAACAACCAATTAATTGAACTTTAAATTTATTTTAAATTTCTGAAAGGTGTATTTTCCTACAAGTTAAGATCATACAGTCTTAAATATTGGAGTATTAAACGACATTTGAGATAGTATATTATTGATTTATTGTTTACAACCACTTGGACACGCGACAGACTTTGCAATCGCTGTTGTGCCGACAGAGACATCAAAGGCGGATTGCGTAGATGGCTAAACGTGATAACATGAGCCCCGCTGGCAAGCTTACCTTTCCAAGTTTCCCTGTCTTACCAGGGTGAACTTATGTTGATGGAGATTTTAGATCTGAGGAAATGCTCAGTCTCAGATATACAGTCTATCGACTAGTGAATTTCAACATAAACTTTGAACTTTCTTGTGTGGTCTTTACCTTCCCCACCCACTTTTCATTTTTCCTTTACCGAGCAAAATGCTTTTGAAATTTTCTGTTAACTTATGTACATTTTACATCTGAGTATTCGTTCCACTAGAGATAGTAACTGTATCTCACAGCAGTACTATCGGTAGGTGTTGTCAACAGTCCGTAGTATAATTTCTTGTAATACACACACCGCACTGGGCTGTGCACTTTTATTATCAAGACGTTTCCTCCTCAACTATGCGCACTTTTGCTTCCCTTCATCATTACTTCCCACGGGAGAAAACTGACGTGTATACTTAATTTCTTACAATATCTTTCCAGCTTTACTCATCTGGTATTTTCTGGTAATCTGATAATTCATCACTTTGTTGTTTTTTTGAAATTTCATTTTTTTCTCCATTTTCACCTTCCTTGGAATAATTGTACCTGTCTAGGCACTACGCTCTGAGAGGTACAACTGTACCTGTCTACGTCCAGTGCTTAAAGAGGTGCAGCTACGCTCAGAATAGACAGGTGTGGCTGCCTAAGCACTTCCGTACAATAAAACAAAGAGAGCCTTGGCTGTTTTTTAATTTACATCCAAAGATGAATGATTTCTCATCTGCATGATCTTTCTGTCCACAGCTTTCCTGTTTGGGATAATATGCCTGGGACTTACCACCCTTGCTGCACGGCTGGGAGATATCTTGCAGGTAAAATGCTACCTTACACTTGGGCAACACCCTGCTAGTAAATGCCTCTTCACACTTGTGCAGCTTTCTGCTAATAAAAGCTATCTTACACCTGGACAGCATCTAGCAGATGAAGCCACCTCACAGCCTGCCCGAAAAACGGGAGACATCTTGCAGGTAAAATTGCTGCATACGTAGACATCTTGCAGACGAAACTATTTACATGACACCTAAGCCATATTTTGCAGGTAAAGCTGCATCACACCAGAGCACCGTCTTGTAGGTAAAGCCACGGTGCACCTGACCAACATCTTGTGAGTGAAGTTTCCTCCCACCAGAGCAGCATCTTACAGATAAATTGATCTTGCGGCTGCCTGCATTTACGGGGAATGCGACCTCGTATATCTGCAATATCTAACTCTCCACCTGGACATATCTTGCGAGTGGAGTCACTCCACCTTTCATAAGTGCAATTTCCCGGTTAGATTACTGTATTCTAGACAGAGATTTCGAGGCTGGGCTACAATGTTTTCTCCAGGTCATTTGGTTTAGGGGAGACATTCCCCCTTGTCATACATTTGAAGGAATGGGGATTTGTATATGTATTTTAGAGGTACAAGTATTTTAATTTTTGTTTCCAAAAAATGCAATCTTTGGATCAGAAGAGAAGGGAGATCGGCGCCCATCCAAATTAGTTGTATGAGTAAGGGGGTGGGATTATGAAATTTAAGGGGCGAATCGCTGTCTAGGGATAACACTGGGGCTAATGAGCATGTCCTCTCAAGTCAGATTGTTTTGCCGCTGGGAAGACCTTGCGCCCATGCGAAACTTCGAAGGTGAAATTACCTCCCGGTTAAACAACATCTTGCGGGTAAGGCCCAGCTCACATAGAAAGAAACGCGAAACGACAAACGGGAAACACCGAAATCCGAAACGTCTCACGCCACACGTCACCTGATTACATAGGCCTAGTCATGCCCTGTTCGCCAGTTGACATTTCACAACATGGATTCCTCCAATGAAGACACACTGGTTGCATTATTGTTATTGAGAAAGCGAAGGAATTGGAGAAAACGCAGCTTGTGGTGCCGTGAGCATTTTCTGTTCAGAAACACAATGATGACATTGTTGGACTTGGTATTCAAATGTTCATGTATCAGTAATAAGTATTACTTCGGCAATGCAGAGAAAAACTTTACTGTGTAGTACACACTTGCCCCGAAACGCGACACGAAAAGTGAAAATGACCACTTTTCCTCCTCACGTCTCCACATGCGTTTCGCGTTTCTGGCGCGTCGTCACTTCCTATGTGAGACTGTCGTTAACATCTTTATTACATGTACCACTTTTGTTTACACGTATGACGCATTTCGGGTTTCCCGTTTCTCGTTTCTTCCTATATGAGCCGGGCCTAAGGTTATATTTTATGCATTCATTATCGCCAAGACAAAGACACATTTACCAAAGCAACTGAGAGCTTGAGCATTAGCGATGGGATCTCTTACCCAAGTAATAATTTATTAACTTTGCATGTTGAACGCTACTTAAGATGCAGTTATACAATTTTTACGATGGTAAAGATTCTGAACGTTAATATGCAAGTCCTCAAATACTAATGCTGGTATGGTCTTGTTTCCCCTCTGAACTTAGCCTTCTCACCATTCGCTCACTGTGTTTAATCAGAAGGAGTGAAGGCGGTCTGGCAGTTGTTTCAGGACCAGGGGCGTAGCGTCCATGAATCTAAGATTACCGATATATTGTCGTATTTATCCAATACAATTTAACTAATCCGAAATGTTTTGTAAAATGTTCAGATAACACGCTTATAATACTATTTCACCTACATGAGCCAATAACAAGCATTGACAATACGACTTTGTCATGGTTAGCTAGTTTTAATCGCCGATAATCTGAAAACTTGCTCTCTGTCTCACAGATTCATCGCTTCCATGTGGTCACGAGAGAAACTAATGAAAAAAAGGTGCCAAATAATCTGAGGGAGATGTAGCTTACCCGCTGTGCTGACTGTCAGTGTTTTTATTTGGCGCAAGAGCGGCAAGATCCTTACCAAGAATGGCTTCCCATGTTTTTTTAAGGGCTGCCAGACATGGCTCTTTCAGAGTCAAATACAAGATTTTGGGCTGTTTTTTTTTACAGTTCTTGGCTCCCAAATAACTGACTGGCACTTTGTTGTTGTTTTTTTTATTGCTCTAACGGACTTAAGGTCAAAATCGACTGATTTTCTATGCATAGAATATCTATACTTCTCTTAAACTGTATGGTACTTGACGTGACAGGGCTTCTGTCGGAACTGGATCAAGGAACACCTATTGAAGAACGATCCCAAAACTGCAGCCATCCAACAGTCCAACAGTTGTTCTTCTTGCTCTAATGTATACAAAATGGCTGATGTATTGTTTGTATATCCAGTACCAAGACAGTTTGTAGTAAATGTCTTGTGTTATGCAAAATCTTAATCCCAGTTGGCCACTGTTTTGGACAGCTTGTTGGATGTCAGTGCTAGTTTACCCAAAAGATCACCCTCGCTACGCCTCTGTTCAGGATCTATAATTTCAGAGATTTCTTTGTATTTCCTACTCTTTAGGGTGCATTGGCTCTATATGGAATGATTGGCGGACCACTGCTAGGAGTGTTTTCTTTGGGAATGTTTAATCCCTATGCTAATAGCTGGGTATGTAAATGAACAAGAGATTGTTTGTTAATGATTGTAATATTTCTGAATTTGTACTTTCCTCTTAGAACTGGACAGCTTCCGATTTTTTTAAAATTAAAATTGATTTATTAAAAGATATTGAAAAAGCAGCTCCAGTTCACCTATGAGCACCAAATTGGAGCATAATAATCACATAACCGGTTTTTATGGTGTATCTTCACACCATATATGGTTTTTTAAGAGCGCTTTTTATGAATCAGGAAGATAACACTACATCTTGATATTGTCAACCATTGAAGTGATGGATTTGAATAAAGAATTTTTCTGAGATAATTATTTTCTTTCTGTCATCTGTAGACTAGTCTAGGTTTTGTATTCTTAGCTCACAGATAACGTTGTTAAAGCATGGTCTGGTCCTAAATCCAGTACGATACAACCATCACCATCTAATATTTATTACTGGCTTCTAAATGTAGTAATATCGCTCCAGTTGGTTGAACAGCTCCGTCAGGAGTCAAAGGACATTGTCTTTCTCCTGGGTATCACTTTTGATGAATACGCACTCATCCCCCCCTTCCCCCNCCCCCCCCCCCCCGAGGATTCAGAGAATTTGTGGGCATCGGGAGTTCCAGGTCTCGTAATGAGCGTTAGTACAGAGTATTTTGATGGCAGGATACACAACTTGCTGCCTCCTTGTATCTATAATCTTATTCCTCAACTGCGGATGTGATTGCCTGGTTCTGTGATGATATGTGAGAGTGCAGTGGAAGTAGAGCCATTAACGTAGTGAGATGCAAGTTCCTGTGGTAAATAAACACGTTGATTTTGTAGAATATAAAGAGTAATGCGCATAAATAGAAAACAAAATAGGGCGATTTTTTTTTCTGCCAATGACTTCACAACATAAATAACACCATAACTAATTTCAAAACAACAAAAATGCAAGAGCCTGTGATGTTTGAAGTGCTCATATGTGAATTTGTAAGGAAAACGTGACATTTGCAAAACATTTAGCCATCCTTGTAACCCTTTGTCTGTAGAGAAGGACCATTATGAAATGACCGTGTTTTAACATCAGTATTTTACATCCCTTATGTTTTTCATCTAGGGAAATTATTTCTGGGTTTTTGGAGATTTTCAGATAGAGCAACCGCTCTTATAGACCACAAGAGGAGGAACAGCAGCGACCTTGTCCTAGGTTTCATGTATTTATATGAACTAGCTAAAGTGCACGTTCTACGAACGGAAAACGGGGCAGTTGTGACATAATTATGGATAGACTGTGAAAGAAATAAACAGCTTTACTGAACTACTGATAGCAAACACAAATATGAATAGTATGGACTTTGAGAAAAAATAATTGAGATATGGAAACAGACACTGAATTACAGTATTACATTTTCAGTCGCGTAGAACATCGGGATAGACAACATTCTCTGTGTGTGATACCGCAGGTGATAATATGTTCTCATTTTATCCCTTGCTCCAACTCTGCACATGGCAACATATAATCCCACATGGCTGAAGAAGGGCTGTAGTAGCTACACTCCAATAGTCTTCAGTGTGTGGCCCTGAACCTTAGTAGCGGTCAATGCAAAGGCTGGTCTGACTGGAACTTGCTATTTTCTCATTTGAAATGAGAACATTTTATCTGAGGGCATGAGAGCAATTCTTGTATAAAAAGCCTTTTTCCCCGCATGAGGTCCTGACGCTCTCGTGGCATCAATGATATGGTCATGGAGCTGTGCCACCTGTTTCACATACCGTTCCGTTAGTGACCATTGACTGGGTTCCTTAGCGGCATAATTATACTGTATTTCTTGTGTGGTGGCACTCGTGAAGGGCAAAGACTGTTAATAAATTCAATCGGAACTGAAAATAACTGTGTGTCCACATTACTTGCATGGCCACGGGTGGGGCCATTTCGTCTAGGTCTACCTCAAGCTGCTGCTTCACCCTCATCACGTTGGTTCTCTCTCACAGTTTGTTGCCTTTGCCAATGGTCACGAACTTGTTGTCTTACCGCTTCTCTACTCAAGACATTTCTATTTGTTTTATTTGTCGCCTGTCGCACTCTTCTTGGCATTTTGATCGAAGACTAAAATTCCAGTACGCTTGACTTGAAGTGACGCGTTTCAGTCTACATGGCGCTAAGAGCCGAAAATATGTCTCTTTTATAGTGGTTCAAAAAAAAAAAAAGCGTAAATAAATAGAATGATAAAGGACTCAGTTTTGACCCAAACTAATATGCCCACAGAAATTAGTATTCAAAAATACGACAGTACACAAAGTTTCATATTTTTGATCGCGTAGTCACGAAGTTTTTACTGCTTACATGTTCACCCTCCAGCTCCATTGTAGTATGATGATGATGATGATGATGATGATGATAATTATGTACTGTTCTTTGTGGTTGTATTATGGCCGAGAGTTATATTACATTGTATGGCATTATAAATATGCCAATTTCTCTACGGGATCAATAAAAGTCCTATTTTCATTTTCATAAATACCAATGAAAACCAACTATCACAGCTACAACTTTTTCTTTTAATTCATAGAGTGCTGTACAGTGCATTCATACAAACATGTGGCCGCTCATTGAAACAAAGCTAGTCCCAAAATCAGGAAGCCTACCCTTGCACCTACTCATCTTTTTTCACTAAGGATGGTCACATGTTTCAGGGTGGAATAGCAGGCCTCATAAGCAGCTTTGCACTACTGTGCTGGATTGGAATAGGGGCTCAAATCAACAAAGCCCCGCAGCAGAAGGCTCTCATGTTCATTGATCATTGCAACAGAACTGCCTTCAACAACGTTTCCCTGGCCGCCTTAGCTGAGGTTCAGATTTCACCAGCCGAGTCAGACAGGTAAATGAGGATGCTGACCAATGATGTGTAAGTAGCTCATGGATGTCAGGTCAGCTTTTCAGCTTTTATGAATGAGTCAAACCAATGTTGAAAAATCCCCCCCCCCCAAAAAGCGCCTCAAATCCCTTAAAAAAACAGCTAGAAGTGGCCAGTTTTCAGTAACACAAAATGACTGAGAAATACAACAATCTCTCATCTTATTCTCATTGTGTGCATTCGAAATTGTTTTGGTCCAGCTTTTCAATGAAAAATAGGCCAACATGTTGCATTTACCTGGAAATGATGAGAAAATGTACAGACATGAGGTAAAATTCAATTTATTGAAACAAGTGTGCTTTTCAATATTGAACTTTGCAAGCTACCTGTTTTGGGCAGCTGACGCAAAGGAAATTTGACTAGACACGAACTGAAAGTTTGAAAGCATTATGTTCCCAAGTGCGGCTTGGCACCACTGAGACTAAGTCATCTATGTGTGTAAATGATACCTCGCTCGGTCTGGTCAAATTTTTATGTCACCAATAAATGCATGAAGAAAAAAAAAACAGAATTTTGTTCATGCCAGCTGACCATCCACTGCCAATGTTTATATCAAGTGTGGTTCCCACCCATGCAATTGCAGGGGCACGAAATTAAAAAAAAAACAACACCGTGTATCTGCATTTGAAGAAGGCGATATCTACGCTTTTATAAGCAGTGTTAAATCTGTATAATCATTTTTCCATTTTTTTTCTTCATATATTTTCTGCGCAAGCGTGATTTAGTTCTTGTAAAAGCCTGTGGTGCACTCTAGATTATCTTCGGAATCACACAGATTATTCTGAGGTGACATGTTCCAAATGAACACATCTTTTAGCCACTTCTTCGATATAACTGTTCCAACAGAAAAAAAAGGACGGTAGTAGAATTGGAGTTGCTAAGTGTGATTTTGTAGTTTACTGGCTTTTCACGCGGTGCTCTTGAACAGACGTAAAGAGAGTGTAAGACGCCTTACATGTCCTGATCAAAATTTTGGACAACAATCTCGTTTTTGCAGATCACAACACGAAATTTGCTTAAATATTTTAAATAAGTAAAGGCGTTTCCTCTCCGTTCCTCAATCCTCTCCACAGAAGTGTCATCTTCCCCTTGTACACAATTTCCTACATGTGGTACAGTTTCATAGCTGTGTTCACCTGCCTAATTGTCGGCACGATCGTCAGTTTTGCCACAGGTTCGTTTCATACATTCTCTACATTGCCCTCTTTCCTCCTACATTGCTTCTACGTTGCCACTGATTTACCGAACTTCATCCTCAGCAATGAAGAACTGTTTATAACTAAGTCAGCGTAATATGAATATGAGCATGTCACGATAGTCTTGTCCCCAAACAATGCAAAACATCGTGAAATTTGTCTAGTCCATACTTTCTTCATGAAGCACCCTCAGTCCAGTTGGAGCGAAAAAAATACGGATAAAATAACACATAAATTTCAAAGTGAGCGCCCCATACCATTAGTATCTACATTACGTTTTCTGCAATTTTATCTTCGACTTCGACCTATGTGGCCTTAAACGGGTTTCCTGTTAGGATGTTGATATGTTTACCTTTGTCCCATTTTTTGTCGATTTTCCTGCTTGTCTGTCCATTTCTTTTAACAAGTGTATCCAATTTGTCATTGTATGTCAAGTTGTTTAATTGTCAATCCATTTGTCTGCTTAAGTATTTATTTTAATTTAACATTGTTACATTAAAAGTAAACTTTTGAATTCTTGAATCTTACGTGTCAGATGTGTTTGCCACAAACGGCGTCCATACACATTATTACACAATATACAAAGGAAGGTCTGGTATTGTGCATTGCGTTACCTGTTGTGCCTGCCCCTGTGCGCCTTCAGCTGAAATGTGTTGTGAGGTAGTTAAAGTTTACCATGGATATTACGCGTTGTCTAAAAACTGTAAATTTCATATGAATCAAATCACATATCTCATTATCATTTCAAATGAAATTTGATATCTGATTAATTTTAGTCTTTTGGCACTGGACTAGTGAGTACCACCTTTCTTGAAGGGGGCCGTTGGAGATCCACAAAAAGGGAGTTGCCACTGTAAATACGTATTTGCATTCTTTGAATTCTTACGCCCAAGCCGTGATCCAGATAATGGCCAAACACGAAAAGACAGAACTAAAATAATAAAACGTGTTTTGTGAATTTTTGAATGGCTTCTGTAGTTTCTCAATGTCAGAAATTTGAGCTCCTGATTTTTTTATTTTGTTTTTATATACAGTTCTGGCACAGATTCAGGTTAGGGGATGCTCAAAGTTGAGGACTGTTCAAATCAGAAAAAGATGCAAGGGATATTAATTTATAATGGGCATGGTTGTAAAGGATACCCGTAACCGGCATAACCTCTTTTTTAAAAAAATTATTGTTTTAATAACTTTCATAAACGGACTGGGGGATCGAAAAGTCCGGCTGTTATAACATAATTACCCTGACGTCAATATTAATAGTGTAGTTTGACATTGATGCATGAGTCAACATCTTGCTTAGGAAGTTCAGGCTGGTCACTTGAGGTATCGCTTGTTACATCAGCACTGCTTGAATGTGGTAACACCAAAGACTGCATGTACACGAACCATGAGTATACAATTCACATTACTTGTCTTGTTTCCACACCCCATTTCGGGAACAACGGAGCCAAATAAGAACAGTAACATATTGAAAGTCTTGACCATCTCGTTACTGAGGATTGCTTATAAAAACATTGACGTTCAGATTATGACGCATGGTATTGATTGTTGCTGTAACACACTATAAATATTTGCAAATTCGGTTTTGTTAATGTAGTTGTGGATAAAGGTGAAATATTATTTTGAACATGTTTTGAACAGGTGCCTCAAACCCAAAAGAAGTCGATCCTCGGCTGATCTGTCCGCTGTTCGATCATATGTTCCCGTTTTGTTGCTTGCCCGATAATATCAGAAAACCTCTGAGATTTGGTGTAGAGCACGAAGGGGTGAGTTTCATCTTTGTTTCAAGCTCATGCCCATGTGTATTCCACTACATCACAGTAACTTTCAGAGCCTCTAAAAAGACATCTTACACACAAGGGAATCAGCAAGAGCAATAGTGTGACAATCGCACTAACTATCACAAAAACTTTGACAATAAAAGACCAGTTACAGCCAACTCTAACTACTTAATATGAAGATGCCGATGGTTTTTTTTTTCACTGTTGGCTATATAAGGTCTTACACCTCTCATTAACTTATGTCAAAATACTTTCCAAACATGTTTTCTAGCTCTTCCTCCAAATTTTGACACAAAGAAAAATGCTCCTGAACCAGTTAGCTTTTGAGAACTTAGGCAGTGAAGCAGACAACCTAATATTTTAGGCCTTTTTACTCAGTAAACAGGGTAACCTTACTCACCTAGCAACAACCACAAATTTTATACTTGAGTGACTAAACCTCACCTATTCTGAGTCTACACATGTATTTGCACCTATCTAAGCCTTTGAAATTAAAATCCAACCTCTCCTCCCCTTCCCATGGCCAGTTTTCTGATTTTATAGGGACTATATAAAATTGCATATTTTTATGCCAGATGCTATTGACATCTTCATACCTATAGCTGTACTCGATGTAGAACCAGGAAAGAAGATGCCACTGGGTTGAATTTACTATATAAAGTGATTTATTTTATCGATTCTATGTTTGGAAGAGGGGGGAGGGGAACATTCTGCAGCTGAATAAACGACGCCATTATGAGCGTGGAGCTTAAGATCTTTCTAACTTCTTTCCAATTGTCTCACATCTTGTCCTCCAGAAATATGAGAGAGAGAGCTTTTATCCCCTGCCTGTGTTACAAGGAGAAAGCGAGGATAAATTCAGTAAGGAAGAACCATGGACTGTACAGCCAATCGATGACAAGAAGATGAGTTTGAATAAACGTCATGGAAGTCAAGAAAGTATGCAAGAACGAATTTTGAATATCGACTATGAAGCCTTTAAATACAAAACTGTTGTTGCTGATCTAGAAACTCAGATATGAAGCTCAGAGGACGTTTGGGACAATGAGAGTGTTTTTCTTTGTAAATTATTATTTTGTCGAAACTGAATGTGTGCACACAGAAACATTGATTTCATGGTCGAGTGGATAGAAATTGCGAAGTGGTTTGTTTTTTGTTGTTTTTTTTTTTTGTCAAAAAGATTATGTGACCTCTATTGTTAAAAAGACTTATTCTTTAATAAAAATAATCTCTGATATTTCCATTGCTTAAGGGCACAGCTAGTTCAAACAACTGTATCTCAGACTAGAATGAAACTAAATCAAGATGGTTTTTCATCGAGTGAAAGTACAGTACATTTATCTTCTGATGAATTCAGTACCTGACATTTGAAATCGTGAGATTATTTGCTATATCAATAATACATTTTTATTATTTACATCGTTGTACAACTCCATTGAAATTGCTTAATATGTACTTAAGATTCCCTATCTAGATATGGCTCACTGAATGCCATTTTGTGTGTGAATGTTTTCATCAGGTGTGTATTACTTTCTTTGAAGCGCTCAAAGCCTGACATTCAAAGAAATTGATGGCAATATCAATATTATCTGTGATCATTACAACAGCTGGAAAGTACTGTAAAGTTTTCTTCCTATGTTTCTTTAGACGTACCACACAACACGAATGACAATGTAGCAGGGATGCCAATGCATGACCAAAAAAAATCCTGAAAATTGCTCGACAGCGCGGCGTATCGACATTTTCGATGGGAGCCAACCCAACCGTTGTGCTTTTAATTCTGAATCATTTTCCACAATTATAAGGCATTAAAGTAAACATTAAAACCAAATAAAGGTTAAAGAAAAGTCAATTTTAGAATTGTGTCCACATAACTTAAGGCCTAAATTTCTTCTGCACAGATAAAGTATAGAAATTAATATATCTACACACAGCAAGGAATAGCCATAACAAGGGTGAGTGGGAACTGCAAACTGTCACTTAGGATAAAAATCTAATTTTTCCTTTCATAATTTCACTTCTGAATACATCACCGTGAAATTTAAACAAACAAGGTGCACGTTATTTTCCTTTAACCATCTCTTTACCCATAACTTACATTTGTCATCTCTTATTTGGTCCTGATAAAATATGCACAAATGAGTAGTGCTTTGACTTGCAGAGTTCAGACTGACTTGGATTCAATGGTTCACGCCAAGTTTACAAAAAAGCTGCTGAAAGCTTGGCTGCATTCTCTTTCTCTTTAATGTCCTTGAAACTCGCCGGAATCCTACTGTTAGTGTTACGATGTGACCATTCCTTGAAGCGTAGAGCTTCTTTCCCGGTGTGCCGTAGTTTATTACTGCACAGTGTGCACCACACGTATCCATCTTCTTTCAGCTTTCGAATGTAATCAGATTTATAATAATAAATATAATTTATAGAAAACAATGGATTCTGAGTAGGACTATTCATTTTATATCATTGTCCTTTCTTGATTGATGACCGAACGCACTGTTTGTTTACACTTTCCGCGAGTTTTAGTTCTAGTGCTAAATATAGCACCGGTATCCCTCTGACCTCGTTAGAGGCATGTGCGCGCGCATTCCGAAAGTTTGTAAAATATCTAACTTCCGGTTTTCGTGCGATTCGTCCTTCGCGTATTTCGTTTTCATTAATGTTATCCGGATAACGCTGGATTTTTTTTTTTCTCCGTCGCTGAAAACGCCGAAATATCCGGATTTGCTTTCCCCCGCCGCTGAAAACGTCGAAAAATCCGGAAATCCGGATATATCCGGAAAATTGGCATCCCTGATGTAGGTCTCCGCGCATGTTCCAGAAAAGTTGTTATGTTTTGATTTCCATGTTTGCGTCATCAGTGAACTGTCAGAAAGTTCTACGATTTTTTAAAAATTATTATTATTACTATTACAGACTGTCACAGTAATATCCTTTCATGTTGTTTGACATAGCTTAGTGCCTGACCTCAGCACGTGTGTGTGTGTGTGTGTGTGTGTGTGTGTGTGTGTGTGTGTGTGTGTGTGNGTGTGTGTGTGTGTGTGTGTATGCGTGTGTGTGTGTGTCTGTTTGTGTGTGTGTGTATGCGTGTGTCTGTGTGTGTGTATGCGTGTGTGTCTGTTTGTGTGTGTGTGTGTGTGTGTGCGCATGTGTGTGTCTGTTTGTGTGTGTGTGTGTGTGCATGTGTGTGTATGTGTGTGTGTGCGCGCGCGTGTGTGTGTGCGCGCGGGCGTGAGTGCATGGGTGCGTGAGTGCATGCATACGTGTGTGTGTGTGGGTGTGTGTGTGTCTGTTTGTGTGTGTGTGTATGCGTGTGTGTGTGTCTGTTTGTGTGTGTGTGTGTGCGCGCGCATGTGTGTGTATGTGTGTGTGTGCGCGCGCGTGTGTGTGTATGTGTGTGTGTGCGCGCGCGTGTGTGTGTGTGCGCGCGGGCGTGAGTGCATGGGTGCGTGCGTGCATGCATATGTGTGTGTGTGTGTGTGTGTGGGTGTGTGTGTGTGTGTGTGTGTTTTGAGGGTGGGAGGGGGGAAGGAGGAATAAGACGGTTATTGACAATTCATCCTAGAACTATGTTATGTACAGTCAAAACCATTTATAACAGGCCCTGATGTAACAGGGATCCGGCTATAACAGGGATTTTTCAAATCCCCATTTTTTTCCCTCTTTATCTTTAGTAAAATATATCGGCCATAACAGGGCCCCACGAAAGCCAAACTGGTTATAACAGGGATACCGAGACACGGTCAAGTAATTTAAAAAAAGTGGATTTTAGCTCTTGTGTACTTTTGCATGTAGGTCTAGCATTACTCATTATGCAGTGCAGTCCAGTGAACGAAAACACGATCACGCGAGCGAGGCTAGCGCAACTAATGCTAGCCTAGTGTGAAGGCAATCGAATGTAAACAA
>JAWQUT010000010.1:4773446-4788198 GCA_033807755.1 Ellobium chinense | reverse complement strand
ATCGAAATTTCAAGAGGAGAGATGGAAAGAAAGGGAAGGGAGTTTTTTATAATGGCTGGGGCAGGCGGGAAAGCTGGGAGAGAAAGGGCAGCGCCAGTTTGCTCACTGGAGCAAGATACCCCCGTATCATTACTGGTTGGACTGTGTCAGATACGGAAATCCACCTGGTGCGTTCAGAACCAGTTCCAACGGACAAGCTGCCACTATATACTGCGGAAGCAAAAAGAATGAAGGGGATGAAGGGGATAAATTCACAGGTTTCTGATGTATGGGGTAAAGAGATGGAGGGAAAGGATGGGAGGATTTCCATATGTGTTACATCCCACAACATGCAGGGAAAAACACGATTGCAAGATTTGAAAACAACCACTTTTTGCTGTGTGTAGGCCTATCCCTCCATAACCTCCTTTTAAAAATATCAGCTTTATATAAATAATCCTAAGTTTGTTTATTGCTACGAATCAAGAATATGTAAGATGGCACACACATGGAAATCCTTCCGAAAAGATTGCAAAAACTCCATGACGCTTGGGCTCCGCAAGTGTGAAGGATTCGTAGAACTGACCTTCAGCTGCGCCGAAAGTCTAGACGGATTTCCGTGTGCGGCAACTTCTACTACAAGCTCCTGACTTGTACCGATAACACATTTATATTAATATCGCTTCAGAAGCGAAATTGTTTTATTCCGTTAAATTTAATAATTACAAGTGGGCTGTGAACTTCTCTGAAACGATTTTATCGATTTATAAAGGTATTTTTCATAATGTCGCCAATTATCGGATATCCTCCCAAAGTTTCTTCCTCGGTTAACGCAAACTGAAAATCGAATTCCCCTTACCATATTTAAAAACTGTTGAAATTGGTATTACCTTTTTTTTTGTGCAACCATTCATATCAGCAGATTTCAGACTGGATTTTTGAACTTAACATTCTTATTGATGCATTTTTATATGCTTACCAGGAAACACAGATGTATAGATCAATATCTTAATCTACCTTTACTGCAGCAAGATAACGAAACGCACCATTGTCTCTCACCAGCTGGTGCACGGGATCTCGGTGGAAGTCTTGTCTTGAACGACTGCTGACGGGCAATGGCTGATCTCCGTTGGTTGATGTACACTGGTCGAAGATGTGGCTAGGAAATGGCGGACTAGAACGCATGGACTCAGCTTTTATAGTGAAAATTTCACCACGCACTTGTCCAGACCTGTTTTGACTAGTTCTTGCCTCTTAAAAAAAAAATCCTCACCACGTCTCACATTTACACAGTTGTTGTACCACTTGTCAGAAATACGAGGTAAAAATGAGTGCAATGAGTTGTGTGTTGACCGTGACAAAAGTGAACTTTTGTCGATTTACGACTCTGGGCGAATACTACTCACGTGCTTAGACAAAGAAATTGATGAGAAGATCACTGCAAAGTTTTCTTCTTATTATGACTGACTGCTCACTGAAAGTATTAATTTGTAATTTTAAGACAGGACAAGGTTATCATCGTACCAAAAAGTATAATTTGTTCCTTTTCAACCCTCCTCACACTCACCCTCACTCCTCACACTCAACCTCGCTTCCCTAGCGACGTTACAAGTTTTTAAAGATTCCTTTTTTTTCCTAGATACGGGTCAGCATTTAGTTCTGATTATTTAGATACTTAGTCTATATCATGAAAGCACAAGTACAACGACAGCAGCGACAAGACGAAGAAGAAGAAGAAGAAGAAGAAGAAGAAGAAGAAGAGCAACAACAACAACAACAACAATAACAACAATGATAGCAATGATTACAACAAAAACAACATCAGCAGCAGCAGCAGCAGCAGCAGCAGCAGCAGCAGCAGCAGCAGCAGCAGCAGCAGCAGCAACAACAACAACAACAACAACAACAACAACAACAACAACAACAACAACAAAATGATCATAAGAACACAAAACCAAACAACAGAAGTGACAGTGGATTTCCCTGTATTTATAATCAATGCCATCGAATTTTTAAAAGTCGATCCATGAGAGAGGATGGTAATTTGAATAGCACAGAGCTAATATAAAGTAAGGGTTTGACCATTTTCTCGGTAATATGAAATCGATTTGAGCTTGAAGTAACTTGAAGATTTTACAACGATAGAGCTCGTATATGCCCGGGACGAGTCTCTACGATGGGAGATAAATATCGTAAATTCGCGATCACCATAGTTATTTCCCTTAATTTACACTTATATCGGGTATTGGTTATTGGAACCAGGGTTGTTGTAATGAGTAAAAAGTAACGCCGCTACGAGTACTCTTTACAGTTTTGGAGTAACAATTCCTTACTCGTTACAAGCTTCATCGTAAGTAACGAAAAATACTCGTTACCGAAGTTTTGTGTAACAACTGCAAAATTTACTTTTTTCATTACTTTTGTGTGTGTGCCATGCCCTTGCTTGACGGCCCGAATTGGATTTTCGGGGAGAACAAAAAACTCAAAGCAAGCCGATGTCGGGCGCGTGTGACCACGTGTACCTGTGCAAAACTAAATGGTCATGAAGAGCATGGTGTCCACGTAACGGTATCACTGATCCTCCGTTGTTCGCTGCATAAACATCGTCACGTCATAATTATGTAAGCAATCGAAATATGCGCAAGCTTTGATCGCATTAGTTACCGGTGATCATTTTTCAACTTGTTTTTGCTTAAAATTAATTGAGATGAAAAGGAGCTAATGGTGGAGCGTAGAGTAGTAATCTGGCCCCGACCCGCAAGAAGGAAGTTGGTGGGGTAAGGGGTGAAGGATGACATAGGATGGACGGGAGGGGGTTGCAGGGGGAAGGGATGAAGAGGGGGGGGACAGGGCTGCCCGCGGTGTAAGGGAAGGAGGGGTGAGAGGGGCGACCTTACCTGCGTTTAGTTGGGAGGAGGTGGAGCAGGACTGAGTAAGATGGCTGTGGAATTTGAACACAGACACCAGACCGCAAAATGTTTTAAGTTTTTAAACAGTCATATGTGAGGACTGAAGAACATGAATGTAACCGTCACCTGCAAACCAGAATACGCTGGTGTCAGGCTTTATCTCTTCGTTTTACAGATACAACTTACTATGCTTAATAAGTTATAAATGGTCGGCCGGTTGCGAACACACCTGGTCTGCACTCATTACAGAGATGTTATCACCCCACTGCGTCACGCGTCATAAGCGAATACGCCATCCTCTTACCGTCACCAATCCCGTCATGCTAAGTGTTAAAGTGTACAGATGTAAAACTTTAGCTTCATTAAAATGAACTACATTATTGAAGACCTCACATAGTATCTAGTGGCCATATTCTTTTCACGCAAACAAGTACGAGTGGAAATTCCAGAAATATTTCCCCTCCCCTCGGGCCTCGAATTTGGTTTCGGATCCATCGAATCCTAGCTCTGGAATCGAATCCAGATTCGAAGCTTATAAGATCAAATCTGCCAAACCCTTAAAATCAGCCTTTCAGAAAATTAGGCACCATGTCAGAAAGTGTTTGTATTTGAAAGAGATTTGTACAAATAATTAGGTGCTTGCCGCCCTTTTTCTTCCTAGTAAATAAAAAAAAAACAAGAATAGAAGTTTTTTAACGTATTTGGGAAAAAATGCCAAACTCAAGGAAAAACTGAAGAATAACACAGTTCATTTTACAGGGCCTCATGAAAAAATAACAACAAAGCTGCCGATGACCAGAATGACCGCTTAACGGTCAAAGGGAAACAACCAGTGAAAATAAAGTCGTAAACTAGTACACCCAGGAATTGTCTCCCATCCATTCCGGTCTATAATTTTCACGATTATGTCCCTTCGATCATAAATTTTGCAACACTTCATCTCTATTTCTCTCTCTCTCTCTCTCTTTCACAGACACAGACAGACAGAGAGATATATATACAAACAGGCAGACAGACAGACATACACACACAAACACACACACACACACACACACACACACGCACACTTAATCACTCTTTCTCTCTCCCTCTCTGTTGCTGTGACTGTCTGTCTCTCTCTTATTCTCTTTGTTTTTCTCTTTGTTGTTCTCTCCCTTCTCTCTCTCCCTCATTCTGTCCTTCTCTCTCCCTCTCGATCTTGTTCACTCTCTCTCTCTCTCCTCTCTCTCTCTCTCTCTAATACACACACACATACCTGCACACACTTACTCACTATTTCTCTCATCTTCTTTCTCTGATTATAGTCGTGGTGATGGTGGTGGTGGTGGTGGTGATGGTGATGTTGCTGTTGCTGCTGCTGCTACTGCTGCTGATGCTGATCTAAAAGTAATGATATTCTCAAAGAAAAACAACAACGTTGAAAACAAATAATAATAAAAAAAATTCAAACAAGACAGGAGCAGACAACGGTTTAAGGGAAACAATCAGTTAAATGATAATTGCAAGCTAGTGCTTCCATGATTTGTCTCCTATTTAATATTACCTTCAATTTTCACGATTATGTCTCCTGAACCATAGTTTTGCACTAATCCATTCCCTCTTCCCCCTCTTTCTCTCTCTCTGTCTCTTTCACTGTCTGTCTGTCTGTCTGTCTGTCTGTCTGTCTGTCTGTCTGTCTGTCTGTCTCTCTCTCTCTTTCTCTGTCTCTCTCTCTCTCTTTCTCTCTATCTTTCTCTCTCTCTCTCTCTCCGAGTTTTAACATTATGTCCCTAGAATTACACGGAATTTCGTTGTTGCCAAATTATAGGTAATAGGACCGACTTCTCAACCACCTTATTTGTGCTTGTGTTTGCGTGTGCCTGCATGAATATGTATGTGCGTGTGTGCCCATGTCGGTTTGTGTGTGTGTGTGTGTGTGTGTGTGTGTGTGTGTGTGTGTGTGTGTGTGTGTGCATAGGTGTGCGCATGAGCGCGTGCGTGCGTGTGCGCGCGTGCGAGTGTGTGCGTGTGTGCAAGCGTGTGCGTCTCTGCAAGCATGCCTGCGTATGTGCTCGTGTGTGATTATGTGCGCACCTTTTTTTTCACTCTTTTTTTTCATTGTCTTGTTCATTACCTTATGTGTATCCACGAGGTCAGCAGTGACGTTGTTAAAGGACGTGAAGGTGATACTGTCGCTAGCCTTGTTGCTGCTGATACACTGAACAAGGGAGTGATAGTTGTGGTACAGCTATTAGGTAATAGTGGTGGTGGTTGTGTCTTAGCTCGACGATGGTGTCTCAACCACCATTTCTGTGTGTGTGTTTGTGTGTATGTGAGCCTCTGTATGTGTGTATGTATGTGTGTGTGTGTGTGTGTGTGTGTGTGTGTGTGTGTGTATGTGCGCGTGCGCGCGCATGTGTGTGTGTATATGTGTGTGTGTGTGTGTGTGTGTGTGTGTATGTGTGTGTGTGTGTGTGTGCGCGCGCGCGCGCGTGTGTGTGTGTGTGTGTGTGTGTGTGTCTGTCTGTCTGTCTGTCTGTCTGTCTGTATGTGGGTCTGTAGGTTTGTGGTTCTGTGGGTCTCTAGGTTTGGGTTTGTGTCTATGTTAGTGGTGTGTGTTCACGTGCGCGTCCGTTTTCTGTAGTTAGGATAACGTAAATGATAATGGTTATGATGATGATGTGTTTCTCGTTCCTAGAGATAGAAAAAGAAAAAGAGACTGGGAAAAAGAATGAGATAAAGAGAGATGAAAAATAGGAAAGTGTTGCTAGATTGCTGTGAAAAAAAAAAACAACGTAATAAATGAAGGTAGTAATAAATGGGACACAAATCACGGATGCACTAATTCACGATTGTCATTTCACTGGTTGTTTCCCTTTGACAGTGTGCTGCACCTAGCCTAACTTGTGTGGATTTTTTTCGGATTGTTCCCACTGACACCACCAATGTATCGTCGTCACTAGTTCCCTCTCAGAGTATCACCACCACTACATCAGCAATGGCAACAGCAGCAGAGACAACACCAGCAACAGTATCACAACCACCACAACCACCATCACCACCTACGATTACTACTACCATCACCACCTCCACCACTACCACCACCACCACCACCACCACCATCACCATCATTACCACCATAACACATATTGTTGCTTCAACCAGCATAACCTTTATCATTAACACCATCTTTAATACAGAAAACGGACGCGCACACAAGAGCACACGCATTCACACACAGACACGCATGTACGTACGCAAACGTACACACATTCGCGCGCTCACATGTAAAATACGCACACGTGTGCACACGCATCTTCATGCAAACGCCCACGCATGCACATGTAAGCTCGCACGCACGCGCCTGTGCGCACACACACACAATATTAGTGGTTGAGGTCTACCCCATTACCCATGACTTGGATGAAACGAAATTCCGTGTGATCCTAGGAACACAATCAAGAGAATGAGAAAGAGAGTAAAAGACATGAAAAAGAAAGAGAGACAGAGAGAGGTGGGATGAATTGGTGTAAAATGTGTGGTCAAAGGAACATAATCGTTAAACATGACAGTCGTAATAAATGGGAGACAAATCATGGATGCACTAACTATGGTATTTATTTTATTGGTTGCTTCCCTTCGACCTTAGCTGCTTCTGTTTTGCTTAAAGTTGAAGGGTTTTTTTTTCTAATTTCAATGTTTCTGTTGACTGTCATCAGTTATCAGCAGCAGCACCTTCACCACCACCACTAACCCCACCACTACCACCATCACCACTTTCATCACTACAACCACCACCACTATAATTGTGTTAACCCAAAATCGACGACCAATACATCACCTTCCTAACCTTTATACACACTATCCTTACATACAGAAAACAGAAAGGAGAGAAAGAGAGAGAGAAAAATGATTTGGTGAAAAAATTTACGGTGGAAGGGACATAATCGTGAAAAAATAAGGTCGTGATATATGGGAGACAAATCATGGAAGCACTAGCTCACGATTGTCATTTCATTAGTTGTTTCCCTTCGATCATTAGCTGCTCCTGTCTTCCTTAGGTGTTTTTTTTTTTTTTTAATTCAATTTTTCCATTTACCACTATGCGCGCTTCATCGTTGCTATTTCTTTAAAAAGTATACCACCACCGTTACAGCAGCAATAATAATCTGGCGCCGACCAGTAAGGAGGAAGTTGATGGGGGGAAGGGGTGAAGGGGACAGACGTAGGATATTAGGATCAGGCCTCACTTTCGCGCCACCCAGTCGCAGGCTAAAAGAGAAAAAGGCAAAGGACAATTAAATCTATCATTTCAAGTCACAGAATTTCAAAGTTACAGAATGACCAATTGATTACCCTTTCTGATTCTCTAATCTCAAACCTAATCTCTCATAGATTTACGATTTCACTGAAAAAACAACAACAACAACACACACACTAATGTATACAAAGGAAAAAGCTTTCAACACACTGCCCTTGGTAAAGCGAGATATACGGTTCCTGGTATAGCTAGAACGGCATACACGATGAAGAATCATAAAGATGATACTGGAATAATAATAAAATACAAATTGTGTGACTGAAAGTCAGGTACTAAGATACACAGGATTGTATTTTAAAGATTTCTTTCCAAAACAGGCTGCGCACTTCAGAAAATTGTCAATTTCCTTGTGAAGAAGCAGATTTTTAAAAAAAATGTATTAAAATAAATAGCTATTGATACCAAAAGGGATAAAGGCTGCTCTTTTGAGACTTCAACACAAATGAAGTAGATATAAATTACAATGACTTTATGAATATCACTAAAAAGACAACCGTGATAACTTGTATAAAAAATGCCAGTTGACTTTTTACACGCTTGTTTCGTTTCTTGGATAACCAAGAAACTGAGACCTGAAAGTAACTGAAAAGTAACTAGTTTAACAGTTTTTTTGCTTTAAACAAAGTAAAGTAATTGTAACAGTTACTTTTAAAAGTAACTTTTAACAACCCCTATGATGACAAGTGACAATATACTCTCAAGAGGAAGTTTCGACAACTTAGAAAATATGCGTAAGCTGTGCTATAGAATTGGAAACTTAACATTATGAAAAAGGAGAAACATTTTGCATGTATAATTAAAGGAAGTTTGTTGGTTCTTAAATATAGAAACATAATGACCAAAATAAAAATGAGGAGTGGGGGGATTAAAGTGCATGTTGCTCAGCAGTCACATGTCTTATTTTGATACATTTGTGAACTTTTGCCACATGAACGAAGACGGCTTATGATGTCTGTAACTTTCTTAGTTCTAATGCCTCCCCCCCCCCTCCCTCTCTTTCTCTCTCTCTCTTCTCTTTCTCATTCTCTTGCTCGCTCTCAGCATTCGTGCATGGATTAGAATACAGTACAATAGTGCAACGGCATTATCGTAGTGCGATACATATCTTAACACTGACAAAACACATTCTGAAACCCGTATTTCTGAAGGTATCGTTATGATAGAGAAAGAGATTTATACCCCAAAACGTACAAACACTCATCCCAGTGCTAGAGAAGCAGAATGAAACTTTGATCATGAGCATGCCCTTGGTGCATGGAAAAAGTATACTTAATACTAAGGTGAACTTTTTATCGAGGTCCACATGAATAATGAAAAAGTAGAATGACAGGGAATCCGTGCGCAAGAAATTCATGCTTAACAATGAAGTACATGTATTTTTAGTTTATGAGTACTGAGTACTGAGGTCCAACTTAGCTCTAGGGTCTTCATCAAACCTTCTGCACATGGGTCATCCTGCAGACCGTCCTTGATAGCTTGGTTATGGACCATGAACCGGTGGCTATGAAGAAAATGTTTCGCAGATTCGCTTGAAATAGTGATGGTGATCAGATCCGTAACATGTAAGTAACAACATCGTTGGTTTTCGACATTGACTCAGTGTTCACCATTTTGAAATGTATTTTTGTATTTGTTTGCATTGCTCTAGTGCAGAACTCTGCAAGAGCTAATAAACAGAATTGAATTGAATTGAGTTGAACTGAATTGACTGAAAATTAGTAGTGCAATTTCTTCCTGCGCCTCTGGTATCCCTGTCTCACGGGCGTCTATTTCTTTATTTCTAGGTATGAAGATGCCAATGCTTTTTTCACTGTTGGCTATTTAAGGTTTTACACCTCTCGTTAAACCTATCCAGGGGTTCCATGCCAAAATACTTTCCAAATATATTGTTTAGCTCTTCCTTAAAATTTTGACACAAAGAAAAATGCCCCTAAACCAATTGGATTTTGAGAACTCAGGCAGTGAAGCAGGCTACCTAATATTTTAGGCTTTTTCACTCAGTAAACAGGGTAACCTTACCCACCTAGCACCAACCATAACTTTTATACTTGAATGGTTAAACCTCAACTATTCCGAGTCTACAACTGTATCTGCACCTATCTAAGCCTTTGGAAATCAAACCCAGCCCCTTTCCCCCCTCCCCATGGCCAGTTTTCTGATATTTTTGGGACTATTTAAAATTGCATATCTAATTGCCAAGTGCTATTGGCACCCTCATACCTCTAGGTTGTGAGAACGCGTGGTCGCTTTGTTACAGGGTTTGACACCTATAATTTAGCCACATCACTGATTGTGCACAATACTATTGGTTCGTTTATATATATTAAAAAAACCCGTTATATTTTGGCCCTGTCAGCCAATGTCAGGATGGGAATGCCTGTAAAAAGACCCGTGATCTAGAAAAAGAATCCAAACACAAATTTTCGAGAACAGTTTTAATCCTATAAATTAATATAAGAATTAAGTATGATTGATTAGCAAGTAGTTGGACGCACCCTAATGAAAGATTGGGGACCGCGTCAGAAGGAGAAGTGGTCGTCACTGGAAGGAATTTGTGAAAAAATGTGGGCAATAACTCGTCTTTATCTTCCGTTTAACAAAATTAGAACAGTAAAACGACTCCGTGGAAAAAAATCCAAAATCACTAGTTCCTTCATAGAGCCGAAAATAATAACAATAATTTAATAATAATACTAATAATTCTTTAAAAATTTAATACAACAACAACAACAACAACAACAACAACAACAACAACTTAATAATAATAATAATAATAATAATAATAATAACAACAACAATAATAATAGTATAATAATAATAATAATAATGATTTTAATAATTATTATTATAATAATAGTAGTAGTAATAAAAGCAATAGGTGTCGAGGACCGAGAGAAGCAGAGTTCGCATAAGGGGAGATGATTATCGTATATGTGAGCTTCCCACATTTTTGTCAGTTATTTCCCTTACCACGCTCAGGTCGACTCCTCACTGCACGAAAGCGACAAAGGCTGTTTGCACGAATGACTGCAAGGCTACAAGAGGTTTTTTTTATGGTAACGAGCACCCAGCTCTGCTATAAAAGTTATTGATATTGTCATAAGCTCTGTAATATTACTGTATAAAGCAGTTTTAGCTTTTTTTTTTTCCATCACATAGTAACAATATAACTCATCCTCTGTGGCCTGGGCGGTGTCAGCAACGTCCTACGAGTAGGCTTCCGCAAGCGTTGCAGACAAGCTCTCTCACCTTAAATCTCTTTTTTTTTTCTGAAACTAATACTACCAAAGTCTTTTTNGGGGGGGGGGGGGGGGGGGAATAGGTGGGTGGATGGGTAAGGAATCGATCGATCGATTATTGTAGTGTTTACTAGAGCAATACACACTCTCCAACCCCTCTCCCCCTCCCCCCCTTTTCCCCCAAAATCCCTTACCCACAAACTAAAAAATTTACAGCAGAACGAATATCTACAGTATTTCCCAGATTTCGTCTTCCACCGTGATACGATCAGATTAATTATTGAAATCGCTTTAAGTGTTCCTGTCTGATCAGCTTTGATGATGGTATATTCATGAAGATCATTTGAATTTTAACAGTTTCCAGATCTGAGGCAAGGACAATAATATTGCGGTAAGTTTGTGAAGGATAGATCTACTGGTAGTGAATCCCGATTCCAATCCATTAAATCCTCTTACCCTAGGTTAGAATCGGGATTCGTATCATAAAATTCGTTTGGATTTGAATCCTCTGTTTTACAGTAAGTGATAAAATTCGGTTTTCCGTCCGGTCAATGTACAAGTGTAACCCATTAGCTTTATTTAACATGAAAATACATTTTAAGAACCCCATGTAGAATCTAGTCTCGATTTTATGTCACGCCTGAAAATACAAGTGCAAATTCCACAAATATTCCCCCTCCATCTGGATTCGAATTCGGATTCAAATCAATTGAATCCCAGCTCTGGATTGGAATTCGGATTCGAATCTTGTGGGATTCCAATCTGCCCAACTCTAGTTACCAATGGATAACCACAGCTTCTCAGTTCCTGCTTTTCCAATCTTTCACAACATTAACGAATAGCTGATGGTCTACAACACTCAATTCATAAAGAAACGCACTTATTTCTTTCACCAATTACGGTACCTATTCCTGAACTCTGGACCTTGTGCAAGGCTTACAAATTCCAAAGATGGGCCACGACAGCATTTTATCAACAAGTTTATTATTAACAAGTGTATTTAACTAAAGCCCAGATCACAACTGTGGTACGCGCATAGTTTACATTACTCACCAGACACGGCCAGCATTTTGTTCTGGATTCAGGTATGAAGATGTCACTGTTTTTTTCGTTGTTGGCTATACACGGTTTTACACCTACCTCTCATTAATTTATACAGGGGTCCCAAGCCAAAATACTTTGTTTGTTTACATTTTCCTCCAAAGTTTGACACAAAGAAAAATGCCCCTAAACCAATTTGATTTTGAGAACTTAGGCAGTGACGCGGGCTACCTAGTATTTTAGGCCTTTTCACTCAGTAAACAGGGTAACCCTACCCACCGAACAACAACCACAAAGTTTATACTTCAGAGGCTAAACCTCACCTATTCTGAGTCTACAAACGTATTTGCACCTATGTGAGCCTTTGAAATGCAAATCCAATCCCTTCCCCCTCTTCCGATGGCCAGTTTTCTGACTTTATAGGGACTATTTAAAATTGCATATTTTTATGCCAGGTGCTGTTGGCTTCAAAATCTTCAAAACAATGTGTTTGAAATGGATACAAGAGAGGTCTGTTTGAGTGGCATCTCTTCATAGGATTAGACTTTTCTTTTTACTCAGTGTGTTTCCACACCCATAAACTTCCCCTTCTTCTCTCCCCATCATGACAAGCTGAGGGTTTTGAAGTGCCACAGATATGTCATTACATTGTCTAAAGTCAAGCAGGAGATCTGTGAGACATTTAAGACATTATCTCTACCAGAGAGCTGATATTTTCATCTGATATCGTTTGCATACAAGAGTACTCAACAAAGTACGGGCAGCAACCATATTTCTAAAATGTAATGGCTGCCTTACACATAGAGCGCATGTCCTGATTTATAGACCTACAAAGGTCCGCTTACAGATGACATCGCAGAGATCATAACNGGAGATGAAGCACAATAGCAAGGAAACAATCTAGTTAAGCATTTATTGTGGACTTTAGGGGTCTCTAAACATGATGTATCATATTTTAAATGCTGGGGCCTAGAGGGTTAAGACATTATCTCTGCCAGAGAGCTGATATTTTCATCTGGTATCGTTTGCATACAAGAGTACTCAACAAAGTGCGGGCAGCAACCATATTATTTCTAAAATGTAATGGCTACCTTACACATAGAGTGCATGTCCTGATTTATAGACCTACAACGGTCCGCTTACAGATGACATCGCAGAGATCATAACAATAATGAGGTCCGGTGCCTAGTGAACTCTAACCTATGTGAGGTGTACTTTTTAAAAAGCTTATCTTTTTATATAATATAATATAATATAATATAATATAATATAATATAATATAATATAATATAATATCTATTTCTCTTATTAATTACGTATGTTTTCCTCCTTTTCTCCCAATTATATTTTTTTCTATTCATCTATTCAATCATTCATTCACTGATTCATTCGCTCATCTGCTCATTCAGTTCCTCTACCATTCATTCATTCGCTCACTAGGTTATCCATTCACCCACCTACCTTAATCTTCATAATAATTATCTTATTTTGATATTGGTTATGGGCATGGTATTACAAAATAAGAGGCACAATGACTGGAATGCCTTGAATTCACAAAGATGCCGAGTCTAGTAAAAAAAACCCAAAAAACCCAGCAAACAGTTCTAGGTGGAAAGGTTGCGGGAATCCATTAAGATCTGTCGTCAGGTGCATTTTGATGCTGTAATGCTAATCGGCATTGTGATGTGGATCCAGAACCTGGCTCTGGATTGTTCTGCCTTGGCTTATGTATACGATTTCCTGAGAGAATCTGGATATAGACCAGGAAAGCTATTTATTGTCGGATGCCGGTGATGAGCGCTTGTATAACTGCAGTGGAACGTGTGCCCTTAGGGGAGCTGAAAATGTTACTAAGTGGTCTGGCCTGCAGGGGTTATTGGAGTGGCAAGAGTCGTGGGCGCGCATTGCCCCTGGTCATGACATTTATGAAGCTAGTTATTTTAATATAATAACGATCAGAGTGCATCATGTAATTTAATGACACATCAAGTTATATCGAGCCAAGACCCTGGCTGCATCTCGCTTCCTTCCTTCCTTCTTTCTGTTCTAAGCTGTTTTACCACCTCCTCACCCACCCCATTTTTTCGGCTGTGACCAAGGCAGTAGGAAGTATAGTACGTAACCAATTCACTGCCCCCTACCTCCCCCCCCCTCCCTAAAAAAAAACCACAACAACTGTATAGACGGTTAGACGCAGTATGTTGACACGTCATGCAGTAGAGTCTTGTTAGCAAGCGCCATGAACCTCAACGACTCCATTGCTCGGTGGTTAGAATACTTGGCTTAAATACGAAGGGTATAGTGGGGGATAGAGGTGATTATATACATACATGATTATCTCTCTGTCATCTGGTATTCTGACTTCATTAAATGCCGAGACCCATTCCCTTACTGAGACATTCTAGACATATTGTCTTCGGACTCCAACTAAGAGTCGTCTTTGCCCAAAACATTGGATACGTAGTGCCTTTCTATATTTATATAGGATCTATGAATAGAGCTTACAGTTTTTGATCCTCCCTCTTGCCTTCCCCTGCCCCTTTCCTCTACCCACTCTCTCCTCTCTCGAATGAATATATGAGAAAAATATATGGAACGCCCCGCGTAGAGCGATTATCTTCCAGGAAATGCAGTGAAAAGTCAGCTCCACTTAATTGCAATCCTCTTTATCGCAAGTTCTGCAAAAAACAACAACTCATAAATGCCACTGCATAATCACAACTGCTTTCAATCGCAATGTTTCTCATGCTCCCGAAGACATGTTATTAGACTAGACGGAATCAACCGGATTATAATCGGCCATACCTGAGAAGGCAGAGTACTTAAAGATGCATGTAGGCGGTGTCAGTGTCTCAACTTATATAATATGCAGCAACTAAAAAAAAAAAAATGAGGAATGCGACATACACGGTTTTATTTTAACCAGGTTGATTTTTATCAAGCAGCGAGGCGATGGCGAGAGGGGTCGACGCGGTACTTTATCTCCAGATTCTCAGATTCTCTACCTTTGGTGCGAATCCGTACTTGTGACCTGTGCGGGTCGACCGGTGCGCGCTTTGCTGAGTTCAGTATTCCACTGAGAGTGCCAAATAACAGGTGGATAAACGTGAGCAGACACTCGGTGCTTTTTTTTTTTGTTTCTTTCCTTCTTTCATTCAGCCTTTCGGTGTAGTGTAGGTTTAAGAGGTTTTTAAGCCTTGGAAAGTTGGAACACGAGAAGGGAATCAGGTGCCATTAGTTAGAGGGAAGCGTGGCTAGGATAGACAAAGGAGGTGTGGAAGGGG